>VALG01016837.1:0-13840 GCA_009835305.1 Ipomoea purpurea
TGTTCCCGGGCGTACGAGGAAGGCATTGCTCCCGGTTAAGGTATTTTACGGTTCGCCGCATGGATGCGAGCAGGCCCCAGGCGGTCAAAGTCCGCCGGTGGGAGCAGTGTTGTTATCGTTCCCATTCTATGCCGATCGACGTGTCATCACTGAACAGTTCCAGGTATGTCGTCCTATGCCCTTGGACCGTCCTATGGAGGAGGGCGGGGTGTTGCATGGTGAATCTCAAGGACGGCAGTAGGGACACAGAGGCGTTGAGTTCCCCCCCCCCAATGTGGCTGAGGAAGAGTTAGCGTATGGTGGAGGAGCCCAAAAAATAATTGCTGCCGGCGAGTCTGGAAGACCGAGAAGCTCGCCAAAGTCCAAATGAGTATGACTCCAGCTGGAACTGCGCGGGGAATGGGGGCACCCCGGACATGTTCGTGAAATCTTGGGCCTGGTGTCCAAGCTGAACGACCTTTTTTTCGTCTTCCTTATTGGAGACAAGGTAACATGCAGAAAGCATGAGGAGGTACGGTGAAATTGGATTTGAAGGAATGTTAAATGTGGACAGAAGGGGTTAGCGTGGTTTTGGTGTTGTATTGGAGGGATGTCGATGTGGCATCGCTTATTGAATGTTATTTTCACAATCACATTGACAGTGGCGATTTCAATACTCGGGACCAGTCTGCCATTGGCGGCTAACTGCCTGTTTACGGTAATCCTGACAGAGCCGAGAGACACATTTCTTGGGATCGTTTTGCGGCAACGCAAAGGACAGATCTTGACGTTACCGTTGGAATAGTCGATTGGTGTTTTCAATGACATAACAGGGCTTTCGGAAAAAGCGGGGAAGCCTCATACGCAGCCTGATTATGTTTGATCGATGGTCAAGCGCTGCCCTCGGTGATTGCCAGTGTGAAAGCGATTTGGGGATGGTGGGTGCAGGTTTAGTGGAGTCGTGGTAGAGGGACCGCGGCTTTGGGTGGAGGAGAGGTAGACAGAGCAGTGGGCTACGTGGATGTGGGGCAGAGCTATTTTGAGGAGACGCTTGTTCGAAATAGTCTCACGCTGAATCCGATCACAATGCGATCTTCCGTCGAATAATGAGACGAGAACCGATTACGTGCCGGCCTATACACGAATTTTAAGTTCGAGTCGCATGGTTGTTGGAGGTAATAGGGGTGCGCGAAGGTTGTGGATGAAGCATGGCGCAGACCTCGGGGTAACGTTCCAGCAAAGAAATCGCATTTGTAGGCCAGCGATGGGGAGATGGGGGGCGAGCATTTTCAGAAATTTGGGCATCGAATTCTACTCCTGCGTAGTCGACTTGAAGTTTGAATGAAAACCGCACACCTGGAGGCGTATTGGAGTTCCAGGAAGCGGAGGGAACTAAGCTGCTAATGTACCAAGTAAAGATTTCTGGAAGCAACGTTCAAAGCAACCTGTGGTTGCAGCATGGTGATTCGGACACAAAGTACTTCCATAAAGTTGCATCAGGCCGTCGTCGTCGAAATCTTTGGCTACGAGTGATGGACAAGACTGGAGGCGTTGGAGAGAAAGATCAACCATTTGCACTCAGAAATTCTAAGGTATTTTGAGTATATTTCTTTCAGGCGAGCACCCAACTCCTTATAATCGTGTACAGCAACGGGTTTCGGACGAGATGAATGTCTCGTTGATGCCCCGTTCACGATTATGAGGTTAAATCTGCGCTATTTTCCATGGCTCCATGAGAAAAGCGCCTGGGCCTGATGGCATGTCGCCGGCCTTTTACCCAGCACTTCCTGGCCAATGCTCGGGCATGACATGGCTATCTTTTATTCTTCATGTGTGGCAGACCGGCGTTTGCCCCGAGGGGATTTAATGGACTCAAAATTGTTCTTTTACCGAAAGAAAAAAAATCCGAAAGGGTCACGGATTTGCGTCCATAGCACTATGTAACGTGGTTTACAAGGTGCTAGCCAAAATGTTGGGAATAGACTTAATACTTGTGTTTGGAGCAGGTTGTGTCACAATCGCAAAGGTGCCTTCACCCCAGAGAAGGCTATTAACTGACAATATAATAGTGGCTGGGGAAGTTGGCCATTTTTTGAGACGAAAAACTAAAGGGGTGATGGGGTGGGTTGCGCTAAAGCTGGACATGGCCAAAGCGTACGATAGGATGGAGTGGAACTTCTTAGAAGGGATGCTCAAGGCTTTGGGGATTGACCGTAGTTGGATTGAATTGTTATTGATGTGTGTTACTACGGTTAGGTACACAATTCAGGTGAATGGGTCGGCAGTGGGTACTGTACGCCCCACTCGGGGCATCAGGCAAGGGGACCCATTGTCGCCTTACTTATTTATTATATGTGCCGAGGGACTCTCTGTCTTGTTGCAACAAGCGGAGGCGAGGGGTGATATTCACGGGGTACGTGTTGCTCGGGGTGCCCTGGCTATCACACACCTTTTTTTCGCTGATGATAGCTTATTATTCTTCAGGGCAAATCAAAGCGAAATGCTAAAGGTCAAGGAGTGCCTAGACTTGTATTGTGCAGCCTCGGGGCAGCTCATTAATTTCGACAAATCGAATGCCATTTTCAGTTTGAACACACCAGTCACGATGAGGCAGTTCGTCACTAACAGCCTGGGAGTGAATGAAGCCACTGATCTAGGCCGGTATTTGGGGCTACCGTCAGCCTTGGGCCGTAATAAAACGACAGCATTCCGGTATGTAGAAGAGAAGGTTCGGGAACGTATTGGGTCCTGGCAAAATAAACTCCTCTCGAGAGCCGGGAAGGAAATTTTATTGAAGAGCATTGCTCAAGCCATGCCTATTTTTACCATGTCAATGTTCTTACTGCCACTACGGGTTTGTGACAATCTTGAAAAATTGTTTAACAGGTTCTGGTGGGGCGGTGGTGGAACAGGCACGAGAGGAATTCATTGGCTGAGATGGAGTAAATTGTGTGAGCCAAAATCAAGAGGAGGGCTTGGCTTCAAAAGGCTACATGAATTTAATGTGGCTCTGCTAGCTAAGCAAGGATGGCGTATTTTGGTCAACCCGGATTCTTTGGTCAGCCGGCTACTGAAGGGTAAGTACTTTCCTACCTGTGATTTTATGAAGGCAAAGTTAGGAAGTAATCCAAGCTACATATGGCGTAGCATTTGTTCGGGACAAGAGGTGTTGAAATTGGGTCTAGCTCGGCGAATTGGTGATGGCCGTGATACCAACATATGGGACTGGCCTTGGCTTTCGGATACATCCAACCCCACACTGTACACCCCACGCATAGAGGAGTTAAAAGATGCAATAGTGAGTGGTTTATTTGATGCACATGGGGCTTGGGATTCGGGTGTAATACAGGACATCTTTTGGAAGGAGGATGCTCAGCGAAATATGGCCACACCGGTGAGTCCAGTGTTTCGAGATGCTTGGCGGTGGTTGGGGGACTCAAGGGTATGTATTCGGTAAACAGGGATATCGGTTCATCACGAACAGTAGGGTGGTCGACAATGCTATGGGTGAGTTCCAAGCTTGGAATAAAATTTGGTCTCTACCAATTCCTCCGAAGGCGAAGAACTTACTGTGGCGGTGTGCTAAAGGAGTGTTGCCGGTCCGTGAGATTCTAAAGTCGAAGGCCACATCTTGATTGGAGGAGGGTGGCCCGCTATGTGGTTCGTAAGGGAGTCAGATGGAACAACATTGTTACGGCGAGTGTGCTTTTGCGGGGGCCTTGTGGAACCAGTCGGCATGTGCTACAGGACCGGCATGCATCTGTTTATGACCACTGGATTAACAACTTCACAATGCCAGGAATCCCTAACAGTTGGGACAAAAAATTTACGTGGGTGGTGTGGACTACAAGGAACATGATGTAAGTGTGCTTCCATTCAACCATCCCGTTAGCAAACAATGAGGTCTCAATTATCGCTGTTGAAGCAGAATGGGAGTCGCGTTTCAAGGCTCTTCTACGGACGCGACGTAACCTGGCATGCAACGATCTGGGCAAGCCACCTCCAAACCCGTCAGGTGAGGTGCACGTGGAATGGCAGCCACTTTTCATCGGATGGGGCGGGGCTCGGTGCTGTTTTTTGTTTGTTCGGAGCTAAGAGCACCATGGTGGATTGCTTATAGCAGCAAGAAATGGACGGATTACTGGTTCAGCCTGCGAACCTTGTAGCGGAGGCGATTTGCTGGCACTGGGGGCTCTAAAATGGCTCAAAGAACTACAGTAAATCATATCATTATTCTTCGATTCTGATTGTTATAAATTTCTGTACGCTTTATAATTATTGTAGTCGTACATTTTTCTATATTTGGATGTAATTGTGAAAGCAATGCGTTGTCGATTGCTATAGGTTGACATTGGAAAACGTTAGTGTTTTGCCATGGTCAGATGAGGACAGCGAATCAGGTTGGCTTCACGAGTTTAGCAAGGGCAACCGGTTTCTTCTGTCTCGGAACGTGTGTGGGGGAAGTTCATCCGCCGATCCGCTTTTATTTCTGGGTTTTGACTAAGTTCATTAAAGGGAGATTAGTGTTTTTGATTCAATCAAAAAAATAAAAAAGGGAAAATGTGTAATTTTATGCCCTTTCAGTAATATCGTTACTCGCTGAATTATTACGTGGTTTAAATGTTGTCTCCTCAATTTTTTAAAACAGGTACAGTATATCATCCCTCCGCGTACGCGTGACGAGGAAGAGAAATTGAGAGGCAAACATTTATTGAAGGGGGAGGCGTAAGTATATGTTGATCGTTTAAAAAAATGAATGGACAAGTACTTTATATCACTAATAATTTAAGAGTGACATTTGATAATTGACATGATGTATGGAGGGGCAAAATTACAATTTTTTTTTAATAATTATATCAATTAAGAATACGACACACGACGTCGCGCGGAGAGCAAAACCACGAACTACGCAGTTCAAAACAAAACAAAACAAGCCCTAACGTTTTCCTACTCAATCTTCATCTTCAATCTTCCCCGAACGAGAAATTAACCGAAAAATTGCTCATCCAAACCTTCACGAGTGCAGCAATGGCAGGAAAAGAAGTTCGAGAATACACTAATCTTACCGACCCTAAAGGTTTGCGTTCTCATTCGTTCATTCCTTTGCTTTCGGCACTCTACCTATCAATCTCTATGAAGTGTTGGATTTGTTATTTCTGCTGTTTGGTTTTCGTCGAGATAGAAGGAGAGAGAGAGAGAAAGAGTGAGAGTGAGAGTGAGAGAGAGAGAGAGAGAGAGAGAGAGTTGCATCAATCTCGTAGACTAAAATTTGATTTTCTCCAACAATAAATTTTCAGATAAGAAATGGGGGAAAAACAAGGACAAAATAGATGACGAGGAGATTACTTTCCAGCGCATGGTTGCCAAGGTTAGCGAATCCTGCTTCTCCTCCCCTCCTGCTTTTAACTTCAGAAACAAAATTTACAGAGTTTTAATAAGTTCATCAATGTAATTTCTGCTTGGTTAAAATTTTACCAATTACAATCCATTACTCGGTTCAGGTACATGATGATTATGGCATGTTCTTTCTGCCCTTTTTTTCTTCTTAAAAAATTCAACTACTATGATGAACCTGCATTTATAGAACAATCTGCTCTTTTGCTGAATTACTAGCAATTAAGGTAAGATAGGAGGAAAAATTATCTACCTAATGAAATTCATGCCTTTATAAGGATTATGGAAGCCTACCTTTACCTGGCAATCTCTATAATTTGAAAGGTTTTTTATACTCTCATTTAATTTAATAA
The DNA here is from genome assembly GCA_009835305.1 of Ipomoea purpurea. Classification (NCBI taxonomy): domain Eukaryota; kingdom Viridiplantae; phylum Streptophyta; class Magnoliopsida; order Solanales; family Convolvulaceae; genus Ipomoea; species Ipomoea purpurea. The sequence goes on from VALG01016837.1 coordinate 5,727, forward strand.
TAATAATAATAATAATAATAATAATAATAATATAATAATAATAATAATAATATAATAATAATAATAATAATCATAATAATAATAATAATAATCATAATAATAATAATAATAATGTAACAGTGACACAGTGTAATATTTTGATGAGGTTGTCTGGAAAAAGTAGTAAATCTTATACAATCTTGGAAAATGCTGTAGCAAAGTCTTGGTTCTGTTACATAAAATGGGGAGAGATATCAAGACCAACTGTCAGGAATCAAGTTTGAACTTTGAAGTCTTTTGGAAGTTACAGTTTATCTGTTTGAGGAGAAAGAGCTAGGGAGTGTGTGTGACTAAGATGCCAATACAACTGTTCCACTAGTGGATGGACTGGAGGTAATTTCCTGGAGAAATCCACTCAGTGTGTTGCTGTGTCCTTGGTTGATGATGTACTTCAATTCATATAGTTTGTAAATGAAGGCATTAAAAATTTTAAGGAAATGGAAATGTAAATTATGAGCGCAGAAAGAGCGGAAGAGGGAGGAAGAGAGAGTTGTTAAGTAGAGTTAATAGTCTTTGTGGTTAAAGAAGCTAGCATAACCTAATGAAATATGATTTTACTCACACACATACATGTGTGTGTATTGGATAGGTAAAATGATATCATCTTTGGGGCTAAGGATGATATTTTTTCTTACAGAAAGATGATATATTAAAGACTAGTGAGTAGTGAGAAATAATGAGTAGCTACACACATACCAGACCGTATGAAAGATGTTCAAATTGTCCCTTATTGGCAAAACTACACAACTACCCATACTGGATTATTGGCATCACTCATAAATTTTTTTCAAGTATAGTTAGGAGAATAGACAAGACTTCTCTAACATAGTGCTATGCTACACAAGGAGAGTTTAATATATTTGTTTGGTGCAAAAATAGAAAACTAAGTTACGCAAAGATCATGGAGTCTGGCTCTTATTTTCCTGGAATTCATTCATGTTAGTGGTCAAGTTCCAATGGAAAATCACTAAACCCAAAGGTTTTCATATTGATCTCCATCCACTTAACATCTAATTAAAATCTCTTTTCTAAAATGACTGTCTTCAAAATTCATATTGAAAATTTGTACAGGTGGAATTAAGGAAGTAATAAGTGTAATGGGCTAATGGCCAGAAAAACATTTTTGTAGTAAACCCATTAATTGCTTCTCTTACACAACATATTTTCCACTCCAAAATTAGGAGCTTTGCCAGGCACAAAAATGTAAAATATTGTTTCAAGGTAGAATGGTAGGTAGGTGTAAAGAGTTCTTTTTCAAGTTGCTTCAAATTAAAGTTTTTTAAATAAACAATTTTTTTCAGGAAGTGGTCACCTAGGCCAAATAAGCACTTATCCTATCATTGCAGACTTGGAATTCAAAAGTCCTGATAGAACAACCCCCACCTTTTCCCTTTAGCAAGGGAAGACAAATTTTAAAATTGGGATGAATATTTGAAGATTGCTCAGTTTTCGTTGATTTTGTGAATTTCAATAATGAAATTTCTATTCACTTTTCTTGAATATAGTGAGTGAAAAAATTGGTTTCTTTAACATAAGTATTTGGTGGGAGAAAAACTCAATCATTTTGTTCTTGGTTTCAACCTCTATTTGCTCAAGTCTCACATAGCCTTGTTGGCTGTTTTTACTGAATTTTGATCCAGACAATTTTTTTTGGTACATAAAATAAAGTGAATAGAGAGGCAAGTTGCTATACTTATATTTAATTTATTTTTTGTAGTAGTAGTTACTCTAAGGGAAGAACTATTTATTTAATGAACAAGTTGCTATATTTCCTTTACCTTCATAACAAAAGTATAGAGGCAAAAATTCTTTATTTTCTCTAATACGATCTCTGATCATTAAAATGTCTTCCCTTTTTCTCACCATAAAGTGATCACACATGGCAAAAGTGGAAGAACCTTCTAATTATTATGGTTTTCCCCTTATTCCTGCTAACAGAATAGATATAGTACATAAAGGCAAGGGGAGATGGAAAAAGTATATTTTGATCAATTTCTTTCACCACTTGGAAGTATGGAGAAAATCATGTCATATATCAACGTATTGCAAGTAATACTTTGTATGAGTTAATTCATGATTCAGTCCTCAACTATGTAGACAGATTTCTATTTAGTTTTTTGACAAATAATTGGACTTAATTTTGCTCTAAATTTTAGTGATTGTGCCCAATTTAGTCCTCCATCTACAATCCCATCTCATCTTTTATGTGAGGGCTAAACGGTAAGTTACTATCCTCCAATAGATTTCTTCTGTTACTAATTCTTTTTTTGTTTTTTTTTTTTTTTTTGGGACTCCATTGAAACTCTTGTAAACGCACTTAGACAGTTCAATGGGGATATGGATGTTTAGCGTCCTGCCTAAGTCTAGTAGGCAGTAGCCATAGCAAAACCAGTGATTGGTAAACTTTAACTTTGACAATTCCACTGTTGTCAAGATAGTAATTTATCTTTTAGTTCTCAAACTTCATGGAGATAATGCAATTGGTAATAGAGGACAAGTTGGGTACAAGTACAACCACTAAAGTCAATGGCAAAATAAGGTCAAATTATTTGTCAAGGACTAAATCAGGAATGCCATTGTAGTAGAGTACTAAATTGGGATTTAATTCTACTTTGTATCTAGGCAGTTTTCAAGTAGTACTTCCTGTGTAATATGTGTGTTCCAACTTCAAGTGGACTTTATCCTAAAGGCTAAAGGGTATTGTGACTAACTAGAAAGGAACTGGAAACCTTTTACATTCTTATAAGCTTGGTTTGGTAGATGAACCAAATGTCAGACTTTAGATCATGTTGAACTCTTCTCTTTGGAGGTAGCTGGCTTTCCATTTTTAGTGCAGTGGTGTTATTTGCCTAGTCCATAATGTCGATATGTCAACGTTAAATGTTGAGAAGTGTTCTGATAACATGCCTGGCAGGGATCTTGGCTTCTCCTACCGGGCACTTGATGTGTTCAGATGCAAGAGGTTGCTGGAGAACGTGGAGGCTATCTTCATGGACGAGGCGGTATTTATTCTCACTCCCCTCTTCTGTAATTTGTTTCTATATCTTCTCCTCAGCCCTTTTCTCCTTTGCCTTTTCTAGAACACGTGTGGTCAAGCATCAAACATAGATAATATTCATTACTGTTTTTTGAGTGTATCTAAGTTCAAATGTGCAGCCCTGGACAGTGATGACTTGCTTTATCTCAAGGAGCAGATGGAAGCTGAGGAGGATGCAGAACGCCTTTTGAGGCGCACTGAAAAACGTGCTTTTGCAGCATTCAAGATATCCTTCTCTATTGTTTCCTTCTTTGATTTGCTTATAGAAAATAAAAATTAAAAATAAAAAATTAAAAATTATTTCTACAATGCCATTTAAAATGATAAATAAGGAACCGACTTGCAAAACCAGAGGAAGTGGTCAAATGCTCTTTGCAAACAATTGGAGTTGGCATATATGCTTTGTGGATTTATATGTAGACAAATATCATGTTATGTTAACACGTTTCTACCATCTTCTACTCCCCTTCCTCTTTTTTTTTTTTTTTCATCTTTGAACTGTTGAAGAATCCTCAAATCTTTCTTTTCTGGCGATGTTACTGGTTGCTTCTAATTGGGTTACATAAAAACTTGTACTACACTGTCTCAGGCAATTCAGATGCCATATGTCCATCCATTAGAGTTGTGGCCACTTTTATGTAATCTTTGACCACTTCACACAAAGCTGTAGCTGACTCTTCACAGCTTCAGTACCCCTTCCACTTCGTGTTGAGCCAAAGGCAAAGAGCGGGATCAGGTATCAGCGCCTCTTTCTTTTGCACATTCTTTTGTTTGTTTATTTGTTTTGTTTTTTTTTTTTTTTTTCAATTTATTTATCATTTTCTTTAGTTTTACTTAAGTTGGAGGACGTGCTACGACATTAATTAACATGCATTAATGTAAGATCAATTTGGTGGCTAACAGGCAGCAAGATTTACTGAAAAGGGTGGTCGAGGTCAAACCTAAGCGACAGAGAGTCACTTCACCGTCTGAAGGGAGTCAGCCCTCTTAAAGCTTCAAGAACACACACATCTCCTCGGGCTTGATACAGAATGGCAAGAAGGCATTAGATTGCAATGATGAAGCTACAAATAAAACAAAGGTGGATAATCTTCCTGTTACACTTGTTAGTCAGCATATGAGAGTTCGGATGAGGACTGATAATTTGTGTGTATGAATTTTTTTTTTTCCCCCTTTCGTGTAGTTGGAGATTATTCTTTTTCTTTTCTTGGCATAGATAGGAAACAAAGTTAAAAACTTAATGGTTGTGTCTTCATATTATCAAATTCACTTTATTATGTACTTTGGAGAGGTGAGGTGGGAGAGGGGGAAGTTGGGTTGGGGTAAGCTTCAACTACTTTAAGGCCGTTGTCTTTCATGCGAAACTAAAGGTGTGTTTTAAAATGAGAAAATTATTGATTTGGTCCCTCAACTATGAGATTTTATCAATTTAGTTCTCGACTATCAAAATTATTCAATTTGGTCATTGACTATGAAATTTTTACCTGATTTGGTTCTAAGATGTTATTTGCCAGTCAAATCTAAAAAGACAGTTTTGGAATTAAAAAAAAAAAAAAAGTATATTTCCTTCTTATTCCCTAAACTCAAGTCGTTTTGTTTTATATAAGAAGGATATTTGTTTTCGATAGCAGTCGAACCTTTAATATGCAACAAAAGTGCACTTGAATCATCTTCATCCAGTTTAAAATCGAATGATGTTCGAAAATGGAGATGCTTATAGGATGAACAAGGCCAGCAAATTTTTGAACATCATTCGATTATATTAGCTTGGCATGAAGATGATTCACGGCACTTTGGTTGCATATTGAAGCTGCAACTACTATCGAAAACAAATAACCTATTATATAAAACAGATGACTTAGATTTAGGGAAGAAGAAGGAAGATACTTTTTTAAATCTCAAAATTGCCCTTAGGTTTGACTTGCATATAACACTTGGGACCAAATCAGTTGAAAATGTTATAATCGAGGATCAAATTGAGTAATTTTGATAATCGATGACTAAATTGGTGAAATTCTCATAGTCGAAGGGACCAAATCGGTAATTTTCTCGTTTTAAATCTAGAAAATGACTTTTAGATTGTCAATTTTTTAGATTTTTTTGTGTTTGTCATCAAGAAAAAATTAAGTCAATGGAATATATATTATATGGTTAAAGAAAACAGATATGAGTACTATTCATGTCTGGTAGTGTACAAGTGCAAGGTGTCGTTCTATGAATTGTGAGTAGACTTCTCACGTGGCGATTATTGTTGCGATTGGGAGCCAATAAACATTAAACTGAAACAGACTTTAAGTACAAACGCACGCACATTAAGCAAACAAACAAAAACACCTTCAAGGAACACAACCCAACGCACGTTAAGGCACAAGCTTCATGCCATGTTAAAGCACAAGCCTCACGCACCTTAAGCACAAAAACCGGCCACCTTTATAAGTTTCCAAACAACTACTCATATTAATAGCACAAACCTCACAGCACTTTAAGAAACAAAACTCATGCACTGCGTAGCACAAAACTCATGCACTTAAGCACAAAAACTCACCGCACATAAGACCAAAACTCATTCCAAGTGTTTCAACACAATTCCATTAAGCCAAACTCAAAACAAAACTCACGCACATTAATTCAAACCTCTTTTTTTTTTTTTTTACCGCCTTAGTATCTCTTTCCTTTGGGGCTCTTTAGAAAAGGGGTGGTGTTAGCCGTTAGACAAGATTTTATTGTGGAACCCGCCAAGTCCACCTGGACCATGACAAAATGATGTCCGTTTTTATTTTTGTGGTTAGCACTTGAAAGTAAAACTAAAATGAGTCTGACAGACACGAGTCATAAAATTCAGACCTTATGGCCCTGTAACAGTTTTTTCAGGCAATTAGCTACCCCTGACCCGTGTCCTTACATGAATGTCGTGGACACGTGCACACATAAAGACCAGATGTCAGTTTTAAAAAAAAAAAACACTAAAAAATATACGCGTCATTTAGATTAAAAATAAAGAAACAACCAAAAAAATAAGAAACCTCTTAATAAAAATAAATATCGTAGCGTTAGTTTTGCCGTTAACGGCGTTATTTAAGTATTTTTTTGGATTATGAATATGTACAGTTTGCTGTTATGCAATGTAATACAGTTATGCAATTAATGAAAGTTATGAACACAGAGCTCTAACATTATGAGACTTACAAATTATTGAAATATATAAGTGATAAATTTAATGACGCATGGAGCTTTAAAATTGTGAATATACGAGATTGATAAGATTATTAGAAATATGTCGTTATGGAGTTATTGAATGTAACAGTTATAGAGTTATGAATCTACAGTTATTAGAGATTATGAATCTACAGTTATGGAATTTAATATGTTATATCAAGTTATTGATCGAATTAATGAACAAAGACTCTGACATATTGAAACTTACAATTATGAACATAAATAGTGGAGTAAAATTATGTAAACCATAGAGCTCTAAAAATTGTGAACATAGAGCTTCGAAAATTATGAATGTACAATTATGGATATAGTTTAATGAATGTACAGTTATGGAGTTATGAATGTACAATTATATGAGTTATTGAATGTTAACAGTTATGCGAGTCTAAGAATGTACCAATTATTAACATATGTTAAATAAAATAATTATATTAGAACATATACTCCTATATATACAGAAAGCGTCTGAATTAAAAAAGATAAAAAAAAAAGAAAATAATAAAAAAAAAGAAAATTAAAAAGGAGAGAGTATAACAGTGCTAACGATTGCATCTTTCATTATTCAGTTTTATTTTATATACATTAATAGTTTCATTACAACACTATTATAATATCATTTTAACTCAGTTACAGCTTTAGTTGCATTTTATAGACAATATAGTTTCATTACAGTACCATTAAAATATCATCATTATTCAACTATAGTTGTATATGATAAACTGAGTTGCATTTTATAGATCATATAAGTTTACATTACAGTACCATTTTAAAAATATATCTTACATTATCCAACCCCCCTCCTCCCCCCTAATAGGTTTATATTATATTCCTTATAAATAACTAGAATTTTTTATGACGGTCGATGCGCAATAAAATTATTCGTGCCCTATAATGTGATAATACTTATACCGTTGTTCCCTGTTCCAAAATATAATAATTATTAATTATATATAGATAATATAGATATTATATATATCATTAGATAATAATAATAAGATACATGTATGATAATGATGAATGATAATAATAATAATATATAATAATAATATAATAATAAGTAATAATAATGTAAATTATTTTTATAAAATTTTGATATTTATATTTATGTAATAATTAGCATATAACTCAAATATTTAATGTGTATATATTATTATTAATGAAGAAGATAAGAAAATATATGGTGGATGCATGTGCATGGTAACAATAGTGAAAAAGATAACGTAAGTTATAACGGTAGGAAGTATGTTTGTCCAAAATATTTTAATGTACAACCCTTATACCATAATGTACAAAAAAACTTAACGGAAAAAACTGACATAAATCAGGGGTATAACTTTCATTCACACTTATTATGTTTTTTTGATTTAGATATACTCAATATGTGAGACATGTTATTCATGATTATATTTATACACACTAGTAATTTCTTTACAGCACCAAGAGTATCACTCTAATTAAACTACATTTCATCAAATAAAAAAATTATTCAAATATAAGTGATTATTCAATATTCATATTAATAAGAATTCACTTTTAGAAAATATACTTTTATATAATATAGGGTCTTGTTTAATTCAATCCACGACTTTAAAAATTAACAATTTAGTATCCAACTATGTAATTTTAACAGATTTGGTCCATCCGGCCAATTGTCGACTAATTTTCATCGGAAACTTGTAATTCATTTTAATTTGTTTATAAAGAGGGGTAATTCGGTCATTCTAGGTTAAAAAATAAAAGGAAAAGTTTTTTTTCATCGCCGCCAGAATGCAGCTTCTCTGCAGCCTCCGATGCTTCGCTCGCGTTGGAAATTCGGACTCAG
>VALG01016840.1:0-20276 GCA_009835305.1 Ipomoea purpurea
CCCCTATCTTTAGGCCTATAATCGACATTAGACTAGATTATCGCCTCGGCATTTCGCTGTGTCATTCCTAGGTTACCCGTCTTCCTTAGATGCATGGGCATCTGTAACCAAGTGGGGAAAGGTCTATACTCTGTCGTCGATGTACGTTTTGACGAGGCCTATGTGTTCCCTTTTCAGAATTAACGCTGAAACCACAGCTACACCGGAACCATCGCTTTTGCCGTGGGCAGCTTGGCCCAGTTGTATCACGATCAGCTGGCTGACACCCCAAAAAGTACCACGACTCCTAATCCATGAATAATTAGCTAACTTGATGTGCTATTTCTTTTGACGGAATTGACTAACTAATCGAAATCGGCTGAGTTTTTGCATACTCAAGGACTAGTATTTGACTATCAAGTCTTTGTAAGTGTGTTGTACCTTGTTGCTCTTGAGAGGAGTTCCTTGTTCCATACACTTTACTCAGAGGTTAGTAAGGGGTACCTCGTCTTTTCACCATGAGCCTCAGTTTTGTAACTAAACCCAAAAGACTGTCGTTCATTTTTCAGTCCCTTACAATTCCTAGAAGTATCTCTTACCTTCTTGCTCTAGAATAGAAGGAAGGTAGCTCTGTTTTTCAAGTGCGCCAAACGAGCACCTTGTCAAGATTCCAAAGTTTTGCGGCTCAAGATTCAACCTTTGCCTCGTATTTGGCCATCTAGAAGGGTAAAATCTGAAGGTGTTTCTAGTCTTTTCTCGTTCCACTCTAAGTTGTCTTTTCCTTAAAGTTGGGATCCTTTATGATCTTTTTGGGTGTTCGATCTTGGAATGGTCTTGGCCATGTGAGCGCCCTTAGTAGATAGCTCGTGGGTTGCTGTTTCCCGTTCCTGCTCGGGGTTGGCGTATACAAGAAGGTCTTCTGTTTGTCTTCAAGGGAGTAATCCAGCTCTACCAAACCTTACGTTTTGCCTTCTGTACCGTATATATGGACCTTTCTGTGGTCTTCTCCTTATTTATGGTGTTTGCTAGAAATTGAAGTTTAAGCTATTTATCTTGTGATACGTTGCATATCTAGAGCCTGTTTTAGGGATCCTTTGTGCCATTGCTTGGCATTCTTCCATGGTGCAAAGTCCTTGTTGTGATTGGGCTGAGCTTGTTGCCCCATGTGTTTTGACTTGAAGTTTGTTGGAGAAGAACGAATCCCCGGCGGGAACGTTTGCCCTGTGTGGTTGAGTGGTACCCGCGGCGGACACGGGTGGGGCACCCTGATCCCATGGGTCCACCCGCGGGGAACACAGGTGGGTGTGTGATGAGATTTTTTCCCCGTGATTCGTTTGTCTCAGTATTTGGCTGTTTGACTTCCCGTGTTCTTTGTGGAACTATTTTGAGCGTCTTCTTGATGTTTCGTATGTCTATGATGGTAGGTATCCATGTAGGACTCGTTGGTGTCTTGAATCGTGTACGTGTTCAACATTGTGTTTCGTTGAACCAAGAGGTGTCTTGTGTGTTCCTCGAACTATCTTGAGTTTCCCGTTGTTAAGCATGCTAGTTTGTCTTAATGCTAGCGTGTGTGTGTTTTACCTTCCGTTTGGTTGATGATAACTTGTGTTATTTCATCGTTGTTGTTGTTGGGCTGTGACCCGTTCCTTGATTGAGTATTTTCATACCTTCGTTTGAATCCTTGATTGTTTTTGTGTGAGTGGTGGTGCGTGTGTGGTGCTAACCTGGATTGCACAATAGTGTATGGGCACACTAGTCACCAAGTATGGCAGCGTCCTCGGGTGCCGCTGACGTGATTAGGAGGCTGGCGCTGGTCCACGTGATTGGGGGAGTAAACATTGTGTTATCCGGCGAATGTGTTGCCGTGAGTTGGTTGTGTTTTCGTTTGGTGGTTTATAGCTGCGGCGGACGACGGTCCGGAGCGAATTCCTTAAGGTTGCGACGTTGGCTGTACAGCTGATTCTGGAGGTAATGGGTTTGGGGGGGGGGACCTTTGAAAGGGTACAAGGTTGGGGTAGCCATAAGGTTGGAACATTGGCATTAAGGAAGCGATATCAAACTCGTGATGGGGTGACGGTCACGGGAGGGCTTGGAAGCCGGTGTTGGTGTGATCTTCTCTCGTGATCGTGTGTAGTCACGGGAGGCTTGTGGTGTTGTGGCAGTGTTGCCGTTGGCTGAGTCTTTATCCTTTTGTGGTGTTAACCTTTGTGCGTTGAGAGTGTCCCGGGTGTTATCTTGTGAGTGGTGATCCTTTGGTTGTCTTCTGATCTGGCTTTTAACTTAGTATATTGTATTCGTTTTAAAGAATGGTTTTATATTAACTATCTACCTATTACGGATACTTAACGGTATTGCGTGGGTACCAGCAATATTCGCTGAGCGGGGCGTCGTCCTTGAGGTGTTATCTTGTCTCGTTCCACAGTTGTTGAGTCTAGCTTCGAGCGTGACGCTATCTAGATCCCCGGTGGATTAGCACCCGTATTCGCTGTGAGACAGTGTTTTCTCTGGTGCCTGCGGTGCGGCGTGCCAGCATGGTTTAGACTGGTAGTTTTGAGTTTCGGGTGATAGTGATTACACTTGCAGATTGTTTGTCGTAAGGCCTTTACCAGTGTGAGGTAGACGCTGGCCGTGACACCCCGTTTTGGATTCCTGTTAACCAGTTTGTTTTTATCTTCCGCTGTGCTAGTTTGTCATCTAATCTGCCATGGTGTTAACGACTGTGTTTTTACGCGTCATTGTTTTCGTATGGGGGGTGTACAGTTGGTATCAGAGGCCTTGGTTTACAGCCTAGGAAGAGTTAAGCTCTAGAGTTCTAAGTGTTTAGAGTGTGTTTTGGAGAAACTGCTAAGCGACCTTAAGATTAAGGTTAGCGCTTAGGCACTCCTGAGGTTGCCACGCGTGAGCATGGTGTGTTGCTTTTCTGTCTTGCATTGCTTGTTTGTTTTTTTGGTAACCTTGTGTTGTAGCAGAAGTGCGGATGCCTCCCTCGTCCTCGCGCCCGCACCCCAGAGACTCCGACCAAACAAGCAGCTCGCCCAGAATTCTGCCATTCAGTTGACGCAGACGATGAAATTCTCTCAGTGACAGCTACTGTGAAACAACAATCCAAGGTTGCCGCCGCCTCCCCTCCGGTTGGGCACCGCGATGTGGCGTCGCCTGTGTCAAGCATCGGCTCGCCTCCCTTTGCTGGTGAAGGAAGGACTCCTGTAGTCCTTGAAGAGTGGCCCTAACCGGGCGTTTGATAAGATTTGTCAGCAGTGGTGGACTGTCCCGATAGAAAGGAGAGTAGAATTGGCAAACGTGCTACCTTCTGCCAAAGAAGCCTGAGGCTGGGTGGGTGCGACGAGAGGGTCCAACCTTGTCTTGAGACCTGGGTTTGTTGGACCGCGCTCAAGGACAGATGCTGGGTATTCTGTGTGCCACGGATCATATTTCGTTTCAGCCAGCTTCAGAAGGTTCGTTTGAGTTGGCCTTAGGAAGAGGAGATTGAGGAGTGGGGTTCTTCTGCTTTCAAGAAGTCCGCCGACCGAGTTTTTCCAGCTAGAGTTGTCGTGCTTTCTTCTTCTCAAGACCAGTTAGGGATGGAGCCCTTCGGTTCAAGCCTAAGTCGGATGATTGTCGCAAGTGGTCGGGAAGGTGAATCCGCGGCCAAGTTTGCTATGGCCAAGCGTTAAGTGTTTTCGCTGGTGGGGTTGTTGGTCATTAGAGTTGCCGGGAGGTCCTCAGGCTTGTCGGGTTAGAGACGTGCCGCCACCCGCCGGGAGTCGGAGGAGGCACCAGGAGCGGAGTTCGAGTCGTTGGAGTGGTCGGAGCCTAGGCCACCTGGGGAGTGCAGTTTTCGTGAATTGCTCGTTCGCAGGGCGGAGGAGGACGGGTCGTGGCAGGAGGAGGAGCTTAGCCAGTATGTAACCTCCTTTTTGTTTATTTGAGCACAAAAGATTCCTATATTCTGTTGCAGCCCCCGAGTAGCGTTTAAATCCGTGTACTTTATAGTTTTCTCTTTGGGTAAATATATCTTGCTGTATCGCTAGTTAGCTTTGGCTGAGACCTTTTCTGTTGGGACTGCCGTTCCTTTTGTTAGGTTATTACAGTGGAATATTATTCGTAAGAATAGTACTAGACCTCATTTCTTCATGGCTAAAGTGCATATTAGCATTATTGGGCATATCCAGTGAATTTGTGTTGTGTAAGCCGGCAGAATACAACTAAAGTCCTTGAGTATTATCGTGTGGCTTAAGTAAGAACAAACTAAGCCCACAAATCTTCCACCAATTGGTTGGATAGAAAATTGTGTACTAAGAAGCACTTAGTGGTGTTCTCGATAACAAACAATTCCGTTGTTGTTTTCCACTAACAAATTTTTCAAAGGATTCTTGGATTATGAAAAGATGGCACAATCCTAGAACTCAAAATCTTCTACATGGTGCTAGGGCACTAACAAGTAAGCTTAAGGCTTTCGTATTGTAACCCTTGGAGTGTTCCAAACCTCAGCCAACTCCTCCCTTGTCTACGCGCACAAAACGAGGCCTCTAAACCACTGCGAGGGCGCCATGAGCGGGTATCTGTTCTTGAAACATAACTAATTTTAATTCCTTTTAAACTTAAATCCCACTTGTTCAAGAATCCCCCAAGGAATTCTGATCATCTCTTTCCCCAATCTCACCCAAAGTCCTAATGTTCTTCCCCCAATGTCTCTCTTCCTTTTCCTTCTGCCGGCCTACCCGTGAGCTACCCGAAGCCATCCCACCCCCCACCAAGCCAACGCCTGGCCCGTCGAAACCACGTCGCGCCACCCGCCGAGCTTCGCTGCATCCCGTCGCCGCCGCCGTCCTGTGTGTGCCGCGTCGCCGGAGGAGGAGCCGGCCAGAAGAAGAGAGAGAGAGAGAGAGAGAGACGTGGGGGACGGCGTGGAGAGAGAGAGAGAGAGAGTGCAGCGAGGAGAGGAGTGTGCCAGCGTGGAAGTGTGAAGAAGAGGAGTTGGGGCTTGTTTGTTGATGCTTTGGATCATCTGTCCACCATGCCAGTAAGGTCAGAGTTGGCAAGGAAAGCGGAATGATGCGATACCGCATGGTACCTCGTGCCTTGAAGTATGAAGCTTCTTCGATTCCGAATCGTTGTCAAAGCTTCTTTGTTGGATTTGTTACAGTCGTGGGGGCGGCGGGTGTCAAGGTTTTGGCATGGCATTTCTCGCGATAAGGCCGAGACGGCTTACCGCGAGTTGGTGAAAGAGTTTACCGTCACCATGGTTCTGACAAAGGGAAGGCTGAAAGGCTTGAGATCTACCTCCTAAGGTGAGAGGTCGGTAACGGTGGTGTGTTGTCGGGAGAAGATGTACTCAAGTTGTTGAGTTTGTCGGCTCTGGAGTGGCTCTAGTCACAGTGGCCCATTCTTGGATTAGTCACGGATACCTATGCGGGTACTGACTGATTTGAAGCTATCTCTATTTGCCGTACGAGTGGGTTTCACTCAAGCTTCGGAGCGCCGGAAAAGAGAGTGGTGTCTGTGGAACCAAAGTCTTGCGTTAGTGTTCGGTGTCAGATTGTTTTGTTGCCCAATAACAATAAGAACAGTTTGGTTGGGTAGAGTTGAATGTACCTTGGCTTTCTGTCTGAAGAATATTGTTAACGTTCAACCTGGGGCCTGCTTTGATGGGAATGCAGACACATGGTGTTTGCTGCGGATCCACAACCGAAAGAGTCCGTATTGTATTGCTAAGTTGGATCTTGGGTTAAGAAAGGTGTAGTGATGGCATGGCTTGCCCCTCGAAGGCTGTGGGAGAATTATGGGGTTGGATACCCCAATCTGCCGAGTTTAAATCTTTTCAGTGTGATAGTGTGATACGATCACGCTGAAGAGGGTTGCAAGGAAGACACCTGGTGAGAAGAGCAAAGTTAGCTGCTGAGCTTGGGATCCATGCTAGGAAGTTGAGCCTTGCAGTCCAGACGTTTGCGTGTGATTGAAGAACAGTTGGAGGAGGAAACAGATCAGGAGGAGAGAAGAGAGGAGCACGGAGAACCGCGAAGCTGAAGTAGAGTGAATCAGACATGAGGAAAGTCGGAAGAAGGACGAGTGCGAACTGGCTTCCCTTCAGTACGGCGTCCTCACCGTGCTGATTGCACTTACTTCACCTCGGCGGTCCCGAGCTCCTTCTTCTTCTTTCCTGATCCTGCTTCCTCCTCAACTCTTCGTCACACCCAAACTCTGGACTTGCAAGGCTCAACTTCCTGGCATGGATCCCAAGCTCAGCAGTAACTCTGCTCTCTCAACAGGTGTTTCCTAGCAACCTCTTCAAGCGTGATGTACTCACCACTATCCAACTGAAAAAGATTACAACTCCGGAGATTGGCGGTATCCAACACCATCTTTCCACAGCCTTCGGAGAAACCATCCACACTAACACCTTTCTTAACCAAGATCCAACTTAGCACCATCCATACGGCAAACTCTTCCGGTTGTGATCCCGGCAAAACACCATGTGTTGCATCATCAAAGCAGGCAGGTTGAACTTAACCATTTTCTTCAAACAGAAAGCAAAGGTACACTCCAACTTACCCAACAAACTGCTCTTGTTGTTATTGGGCAACAAACAATCTGACACCAACATAACCAAGATCCTTTGTTCCGCAGACAACCACTTCCTTTCCGGCCTCGAAGCTTGAGTGAAACCACTCGTACGGCCAAACAGATAGCTCAAATAGTCACGGTACCCCATGGTATCCGTACTAATCCAAGAATGACCACTGTACTGAGCTACTCCGGTAGCAGACAAACTCAACAACTGAGCTAACCTCTTCTCAGACAACACAACCTTCACACCTCTCACCTTAGAGGTGATCTCAAGCCTTTCACCTTCCTTGTCACAACCATGTGACGGTAAAACTCTTTCACCAAACTCGGGTAAGTCTCGGCCCTTTATGGCGAGAAACCATCCAACAAACCTTGAAACTTAAGCAAATCCAAAAGAACTTGAAAAAGATTCCGGGTCAAAAGCTTTACCTTCAAGCACAAGGTAGTGGGTATCCACCCATTCCGCTTTTCTTAGCCAAACTTGACCTTCTAGGCATGGTGAAAGATGATCCAAAGCTCAACAAACCAAACTTCTCTTCACACACTTCTCTCTCTCTTCTCTCTCTCTCTCCTCTCTCTCTCTCTCTCTCTCTCTCGTTCTCTCGGCGGCACGGCTACAGTGAACGACGGCGGCCGCGGCGAACTCCGGCGGTGGCGGGAGCGGTGGTGCGACGGGCAGGTGGTGCTGGGACGGGGTGGGTGGTGGTGTCGGGTAGCTCACGGGTAGGGAGAAGAAAAGATGAAGAGAATTTGGGAAAGAATTAGGGATTTGGGTGAGATTGGGGAAAAAGATGATTAAATTTGGGGATTTTGAACAAAGAGGGATTTCAAGGTTTAAAAGGAATTAAAATGGGTTAGGTTCCAAAGAAGATAATTGGCTTAAGTGGTTTAGAGGTTGGGTAGAAAAGAAATTGGCTAAGGTTCAAAACTCAAAGGCTACAAAGAAACATTAGCTTAACTTTTAGGCTACACAAGGAAAGATTTTTGGTGGTAGGGATTGCTATTTTTTCCAAATCAAAGAATACTTGGAAAAATTTAGGGAAAGCACAAGAATTGTTGTAAGAACAACCAAGTACAAAGGTGAAAGATTGGGCTAAGCACAAGATAACTCAAGGATAGATGGCTACCACGAAACAAGATGCCAACTAAAGAAAACACTTAGCAAGAAAAGAGTCTATACTAAGCATCCAACGAAAAACAACAAGGAAAGCAAGCCAAGGATTGCCAAACAAAGACAACTACAAAACACAAGATAAACCCAAGGCAACAAAGAACACAAAGAACAACTGCGACAAAGATAGCACCAAGGCAACAAGAACAAACGCTCTCGGGGACACATGGATAGGGTCGAAAACAAGGGTTACCTGCTAACTGCTCCTCTCCACCAAACCTCTCGACTCCGCCTGCGAACGCGCCATCACGAAAACTCTCCCAGGCGGCCTAGCTCCACAACTCCACGACTCGAACTCCTCTTGGGCTCCTCCTGCTCTCGGGGTGGCGGCAACGCTCTCTGACCGACAAGCTGAGGACACTCCGCGACTCTATGACAACAAACCCCACAGCGAAAACACTTAAACGCCTTGCCATAAAAACTTGCCCGGATGCACCTTCCACACTAGCGACAACCAACCGACTTAGCTTGAACCGGAGGGCTCCATCCTAACGGTCCTTGAGAAGAAGATGACACAACCCTAGCCGGAAACTCGGTCGGGCTTCTTGAAAGCAAAAGAACCACCACTCTCAACTCTCTTCCTAGCCAACTCAAGCGAACTCTTCTGAAGCTGCTGAACACGAAACAGATCCGCGGCACACAGATACGCATCCTTGAGGGAACTGGGTCTACTCACCGTCAACGCTTTTCGTGCCTCATAATTCAGACCGGCAACAAAACGCTCAACTTTGGCAAGTTCTTGTAGGCACCAACATCCTCGCGAAGCGCGCTAGTCTAGGAACTTCTTGTGGTACTCCACCACAGATAGAGGTCCTTGCTGCAGATGAAGGAACTTATCAAACATAGCGGCTCGCACATGCGCTGGGTAGAACCTTTCGCGCATTCTGTCCTTGAGCGCGGTCCAATCAAACCCAGGCTCTTCAAGAAAGGTCGGACTCTCGTGAACCCACCACAGATCAGCTTCTTGGTAGAAATAGAACGTTGCTAGTTCTACTCTCCTTTCTTCAGGGCAGCCCACCACTGTGAAAATCTTATCAAACACCCATAGCCACTCTTCAAGGACTACAGGGTCTTCTTCACCAGCAAAGGAAAGAGGCCGATGCCCGGACACTAAACGACCCACATCGCGGTGCCCAACCGGAGGCGGAGGCGGTGCAGCTTGATTGTTGTTCAACAGAGCTTCACTGAGAGACTGCATCGTCTGTGTCAGCTGATGGAGATTCTGGGCGAGCTGCTCGTTGGTCGGGGTCTCGGGGGTGCGGGCGTGAAGGACGAGGAGGCATCGCACTTCTGCTACAACAACAAGATAACCACAAAAAGCAAACAAGCAAGACAGAAAACAACAAACATCTCACCATGCAACCTAGAGTTTTAAGCCTAATACTTAGCTTCTTAAGGTCGCTTAGAGGTCTCAAAACACACTTAAACACTTAGAAAGTCTAGACTTAACCTTCCTATGCTCTAAACCTAGGCTCTGATACCAACTGTAACACCCCCCCCCCCCAAAACACGACTTAAAAACAAGTCTTAACACATGCAGATAACAACAAACACTAGAAACAACGGAAATAAAAGATAACTGGATAAAAGAATCTAAAACGGGGTGTTATGCCACGTATACCACACTTGGTATATGCTACGACGCCAATCTGCAAGTGTATCACTGATCCCAAAAACAACAACTAGAACAAGTCTAAAGACATGGCACACAGGCTCCAAAAACACTGTCTAAAGATACAGGTGCTAAGCTATCGGCTCTAGACATCGTGCTCAACTACGTCACTGAAAGATGCAAAGATAAACATCGGGGTGACGCCCGGTCAGCGAATAATGTTGGTAACCCACCAATACCGTTAAGTATCATAAATAGGTGATATATATATTTGAAAACATTTTCGAAACGGAATACATATATATAAGTCAAAACAAGATTAGAAGACAGCACAAGACTCACCACTCACAAGGATAACACCGGGAACACGTCCAACCACAAAGGTTAACCACACACAAGGATAAAGACTCACCCAACGGCAACACATGCCAAAACACCACAAGACTCCGTGACTACACACGTCACGAGAGAAGATCACACAACAATGGCTTCACAAGCCTTCCGTGACATCACCCATCATGAGTTGATATGCCTTCCTTATGCCCTGTTCCAACCTTATGGCTACCCCAACCTTGTACCTTCAAAGCCAACCATTACCTCCGGAAAACCCCTGTACAGCCAAGTCCAACCTTATTCCTCCGGGACGTCGTCCCCACCTACAGACCACCAACGAAAACCCACCAATCACGGAAACACATGCCCAGATAACACAATGTTATCCCCCAATCACGTGGACTCAGCCACAACTTCATAAATCATGTCACGGCCAGCACGAGGACGTTGCAATACCTTGGTGACTAGTGTCCCATACCACTAATCGTGCAATCCAGGTAGAGCCAACACGCACCACCACTCACACGAAACAATCAACGGATTGCAAGAGAAGGTATGAAACACACTCAATCAAGAGACGGGCCACAAACCCAACACAAAAACGACGCTAGCATTAAGATAATAACTAGCAAGCTCAACAACGGGGAAACTCAAGATAGTTCCGAGGAACACACAAGACACCACGGTTCAACGAAACGCAATGTTGAACAATTAGCACGATTCAAGACACCAAAGATCCTACAAGGATACCTACCATATAACTCTAGACCTACGAAACATCAAGAAGACGCTCAAATAGTTCCACAAAAGAACATCGGGAGGCCAAAAGATCAAATACCAAGACAAACAAATCACGGGGAACAAATCCCATCTCAACACCATCGTGTTCCCCGCGGGTGGACCCACGGGTAGTGCCCCACCCGTGGTTCCCGCCGCGGGTACAACACCCACCAGGCAACCTATTCCCCGCGGTAGGCCGGCGGGTGGTGCCCCGCCACCATTCCGCCCGCGGGTACGTCCTGTACCACAACAACTCCCTTCGGGATTTTCTCCTCCAAACACAAATTCAAGTCCAAAACATGCCAAATCTCACCAAGCACAACAAAATGACTTGAACCATGGAAAATGCCAAGCAATGACACATAGTAAACCTAAACACAAGCTCTAGATATGCAATATCACAAGATAATGCATAAACCCTCACATTTCATAACAAAGAACAAGTAGAAGCCAAGAAATCACATATAGGTAAGCAAAATAGGTTTTGTAGAGCATGGGTTACCTCTTGAAGACCAAAGACTCTTCTTACACCACAACAAGTTCTCCACTAAGCTCACTAGCCAAACCCACTTCAAGATCAAACCAAAAGATCATAAAGATCCAACCTTTAATAAAAAGACAACTAAGATAGAACCAAAAAGACTAGACAAGCTTAGATCTTACCCTTCTAGATGCCAAAATAGAGAAAGACTGAATCTTGGAAGCAAAACTTGGAATCTTGACAAAGGCTCTTTTGGCTTGAAGAACAAGCTACTCTTGTTTTCTAGAGAGAAGGTAGATATATTTTCTAGGGAATGTAAGGAATGAAAAATGAAGAAGTCTTCTAGGTTTAGGTTACAAGACTAGCTCATGGTGAAAAGACAAGGATACCCTTACTAACTCTTAGAAAGTGTAAGGAACAAGGGAACTCCTCTCAAAGCACAAGGTACAACTCAACTTAAAGATTGACTAGTCAAATACTAGTCCTTGAGTATCAAAAATCAGGATTTTAGGAATCAATTCCTCAAAAGAAATAGAATTAATTACTAAATTAATTCATGATTGGAGTGTGGATTTTTGGGGTGTCACACCGAGCCTCAAGATCGAGGGCATACAATGAGGCTACAACATATGACCCGGGGAACTGGTGAAGATTCTCAGGTTCTCAGTGTAACCACTGATCCCACCTGTTACTCGTAGGCGGTTGGCACTCTGAATGGCGTGATGCGATGGACCAGGAGTTCAATGCCCTGTTACATAACAATACTTAGGCCCTTGTTCCGCCCAAACCAGACATGAACATCATCGGGTGCAAATGGGTCTTCCGTACCAAATGCACCGCCGATGGCTCAATCGAGCGATATAAAGCTCGTCTTGTGGCAAAAGGGTTCAATCAGGTGGCTGGAGAAGACTTCTTCGACACCTTCAGTCCGGTAGTCAAGCCGATTATAGTAAGACTATTGTTTTCACTAGCTGTCTCACACAGCTCGACTCTGAGGCAACTCAATGTCCACAATGCCTTCTTAAATGGGCACTTAGCAGAAACAGTTTATATGAAGCAACCGCCGGGATATGAAGATCCGACACACCCAGATCACGTGTGTCACCTATAGAGGTCTTTGTATGGGTTTAAGCAAGCTCCACGGAGTGGTTCAAGAGATTACAAGACTATCTACTATCTGCAGGTTTTTCATCATCCAAGACGGATGTTTCCCTATTTCATTACTCCAAGACTGACTCACGAGTATACTTGTTAGTATACGTCGACGACATTATTATATGGGCAATGATCCATCTCTTATCACCTCTCTGCTGCAACGTCTTTCATCCACGTTCAAGATTCGAGATATTGGAACGCCGAGGTTCTTCCTTGGAATTGAGACTGTCAAAACTGACATTGGTCTCATGCTATCCCAGCGCAGGTACATGAAGGACATTCTGAGTCGAGACGGCATGACTGACTGTAAGCCACTAGCCACTCCGGCTGCAGTTACTCAGCATGTCTCGTCTACTGCTGAGCCGCATGATAATACAACTCAGTATCGTCGTGTGGTGGGTGCTTTACAGTAATTAACTATCACACGGCCAGACTTATCATATGCTGTGAATCG
The DNA here is from genome assembly GCA_009835305.1 of Ipomoea purpurea. NCBI lineage: Eukaryota > Viridiplantae > Streptophyta > Magnoliopsida > Solanales > Convolvulaceae > Ipomoea > Ipomoea purpurea. The sequence goes on from VALG01016840.1 coordinate 12,533, forward strand.
GCTGTTCAATTTATGCACACGCCAACAGCTGATCACCGAAGAGAGTTTTCAGAGAAATCCGAAATTCAGTATACGTGCTACGCCGTAAAAGAAAGTGGAGTCGCCTCCTTTGAGTACGGGGTTGGTTAAAAGGGGTACTCCGTATATCAAGGGTACTCTAGACTACGGCTTACAACTCACTGTCTCCGAGTCTTCTGCTCTGCATGCTTATTCCGACTCAGACTAGGCAAGCTGTCCTCTAGAAAGGAAAAGCACTGGTGGCTACGCAGTGTTTTTGGATCCAATCTGATCTCATGGTTATCCAGGAAGCAGCGCACAGTAGCTCGTTTGTCGACTGAAGCGGAGTACAAGGCCCTAGTTGATGTGGCAGCCGAAGTTACTTGGGTTGTGTCGTTACTCCGGGAACTTGGGTTACACACTGGTGTTCCACCGACCCTCTGGTGTGATAATCTATGTGCGACCTATATGTGTGCTAATCCGGTTTTTTCATGCCAGGACCAAACATGTGGAGATAGATTTTCATTTCGTCCGCGACAAGGTCGCTTCCGGGGAATTGATGGTTAATTATGTCTCCACTAAAGACCAGCTAGCAGATATCTTCACGAAGCCGCTACCAGGGCCGCGCTTTGCAGCGCTACGTGACAAGCTCAATGTTGTGGCATACCACCCTTGTGCTTGAGGGGGTGTGTTTAGCAATATTATTATCTGTTACTTTATTATTAATGTCATGTTTACTAGTCTTTACAATAGGCCTAGTTTTATGTGGATTTCCTAGTTGATAGGAGTTGTTATACTATTAGTATTGTAATCTCTATCCTAATTCACGTTGAATAAAATTCAAATTATCTCATCCCAATTAGTAACAGAATATTAATAATAAATTTTTGTGTGTAATATTCATTTTCTTTTTCATTCATAAAAAATAATATTCATTTCTATATAATTAATAAGTAATATAATTAAAATATATATAATTACCGATTATATTTCTAGTGAAATATTAATATAATCATTTCCATTTTCCTTCATAAATAATTAATAAAATTATAATAATATATTGTCGATTATATTTCCAATGAAATATGAATAAATACAGTAAGTCATGTTGGGATGGATTTTAATGGGGGATGGTTTACTAGGTATCTTGTGATATGTGTGGACTAATTTGATCCATCCATCTAGGATGATCAATGACTAAAATATGACGGGATCAATTTTATTGATATTAGTATAAGGGAATCAATTTAGAGATTCCATGTATCTATTTTTTTTTTAAATGTAATAATACTAATTAGACCAAATTTGTTCTGATCTTTTTACAAACTAGCACCAGTAACTCAATTGCACATGAGACACTACCAACGTAACAAAAAAAGAAGCGGGCAATCAATGAAGACGAAGACAATGAAAAACCTATCCAAAAAGCAAATTAGTAAAACTTAGAGTAATTCTAATCAAAAGTAGTATCTATTACCTAATACAATGTCAACTACAATAAAGTATTTAGATAATTTTTTTTAAAAAATACATATTAAATATTAATTTTAATGTCAACTATAATGAATTTTCTCATATATATAATCTTGCATTGATATACATTGGGCATTAAATTAGTCGCGCGCATGTAAAACGTAATATAATAAAAACGTTTACCAAAATGATTATAAATGTTGAGCATATAACAGAGATAAAATATAAATGAGTAGTCTAACTATTAATTCAAATTTTTAGTTACAATAAATATATTTTTAAATTTAGTATAAAAATCTAACTCATGTGAAATGTTATGAGTTAAAAGACCAATTCTAATAAATGGGCTTTCATTGCCCAACAATATCCACGCATAGTTTACCAGGACCACTGTATATATGTTTTGTTGATTTGCTGTTGATATGTCTTGTTTTTCAGATGACAGAATATTAGAATTCTACAATAATCTTTCTGCAGTTAAGAATAGGGTACTTGTAGACATCTAGTTGATAAAACCTTATTCCACACCAAAGTAATTTCTTCAAAACAAAAAAAAAAAACAAAAAAAAAAAAAAAAAAAACAAAAAACAAAAAAGGAAAAAGAATGCATGTGATCTATTCAACCACCAATAGGAGTGTTGTGTGTGGTTCGCCACTTGGTATACTTAATTCATGATGTAACTTAAACACAAACAATTATTTGTGATTTTGACAGGGTACAACATTTTCTTTACTAAATAATTTCTAGCTCGATCTTTAGATATTCCATTACTTTTGTATACATACAATTACTATACTCCTATTTGGTAAATGGTTGTTAGCTAATAGCTGTTAAGTTAGCTGATTGGGTTAATTAGAGGTATAACTAATTGATAACATTAGCTGATTGCAAAAAAAGTGTTTGGTAAAATTAGTTGTTAGCTGATTGCTGTTTGATATAATTTCTTTTTCTCAAAAAGCTAAGTGAAAAAGTTGCTTTGAGTAGCTTTTTGAATTTTAATATTTTGAGTTACAAAAAGCTAATTAATCAAACACTTATATTGATTTTTAACCAAGTCAAAAGAGCTAATAGTGGTCAAATAAGCAAAATTGGCCTATAGGCTAACTATTTACCAAACAGGGCACATGACTTGTTCGGTAAAATAGTTAGTTTATCAATCAATTTTGACCTATTTGACTACTATTAATTGTTTTACTTGATTAAACATGTAGTTAATATGAGTGTTTAATTAATTACTCTATAGCTTTTCGTAACAGATTTATACCAAAATACTAAAATTCAAAAAACTGCTCAAAGCATATTATTTAATCAACTTTTGAAAAAGTAAAGTTGCATATAGTCAGTTATCAACTAATAGCTAATTTCTCAAATATCTTTTTATAATCAGTTAATATTATCAACTAGCCAAATCCACTAACTCTATCAGCTAACACTTATTTATCAAACAGTATATAATATTGATGGAATAAATATAAATATGAAAGTGAAAAGTGCTAATTAACTTTTGAAATATAACATGTTCTTTTATATAAAGTGTCACTCTAGTATCGTAATTCGGCGTTATAATATAAGTTAATTATTACAATGTGTAAGCTAAGGGTGACAACCAGGCAAATCTGTCGAATTTAATTTCTTTTTAGGTAATAATATTTTTGAGTTTTTTAAACATTGTAATGTACCTCCAAAAGGTCTTTGATTTCCAAGGCTACAGGTACCAATGACTTCATTATTGAAAAGACTCGAGGGAGTAATAGTACATGTACTCTCACTTTCTATTCCATTTTATACTCTTGGTGAAGTGTCATTATCTGATTGATTTAAATAACAAAGTGGGCCATTGTTTTTCGTTATTCACTTGAATTTATTGATACATGTGGCGGGAGTTTATACTCCATGGAATTACATATAGCATTTTTTCTTGAGGGCATTCCATCTGGAGATCATTTTATTTGCACTTTTGGCCTATTTGTCCAAATTATTTAATCAAATGCATTACAATATTTTTAGTATAGATCAATCCCATGTCATTAACATATTATTTTTGTCAATTTTATAAGAACATCCACAAGGACTACAAATAGAGGTTTTGAGAGACTTTTTGTAGGTATTTGAATGGTGTGGAGGAGGGAGGAGAGATGAGATATGAGAGAGAAAGTTTGGAATGGAATTCATGAAAGGTATTATTTTTTGTGTGCCCAACAACAACAACAAAAGGAAAAATGTATGTAAAATATTGGACTATCGTTGCAAAACTTTCATGATGACCCTTAAACCATTGAGTTAAGCTTTATCAGACATTTTTCTTTTCTTTTCTTCTTCTCTCTCACCTTTCCCTATCTCCTATTCGACAAAAAATATCTGATGAAAAAGCTCCACAATTGAAGTTGCTATTAGGATTTGGTTAGAAAAATAATTACTCCGTAATTGATTAATCAAATGATTAATTAAATAAAAAAAAATGAAAAGAAACCAAAAAGGTAACACTTTGTAGATAGCGGATCTAAATACCTAATTACCTACTATGTGGCGCAAGCACATTCTGTTTGGGCACTAACGGCGTAACTTTTCGAACTAACCCACGTGTCTGAAGATGTTGGAATCACACATTGTGTAGAATCAGATCCCAAAGGAGGTTGGTCCTAAAGCCACTACTTCTCGCTGGATTTGTTTGGGCAAACCGGATCACGGATGGCACAAACTCTCACGGACGGCGCTTGTAAGAATAGCTCGGGGTTAGCCAGAGCAAGAGACCTCCTTCGCAATCATCAGGGTGACATGGTCTAGAGGTTCTCGATGAAGATTGAGTTTACTGATATATATTTCGTGGCAGAATTGTGGGGCCTAAGAGAGAGTCTATAGCTCAGTCACAAGAAAGCATAGACAAGATCATCGCGGAATTAGACTCCAAAGCTGTGACAGAAGCTTTCATGGATAATCTGGACATGTTTCACCATGTAGTCCAAATAATACTGTACCATGGCGTATCTAAAATAGTTGAAATTAGTGAGGAAAAAAAAATGACTTACACAAACTTGTGAAGTAATACCATCTCTAAGGGAACCAGCTTGGTTGGCGTGAGTGGTCTTGCACTCTCATCCCTTAAGAGAGATCGGGAGTTCGAACCCCCTCTCGTATGGAAAAATCAATCTGGCCAGCACTTTGTCCCTTAATTTGGTCAGACCGGTGCGAATAGGGATTAGTCTGAGTATGGTACAACTTAAAGGTGCTACCGGTGCGAATAGGGATTAGTCTGAGTATGGTACAACTTAAAGGTGCTTTTTCAGAATATCTCATAGTCTGACAAAAAAAAAAAAAAATACCATCTCCAATGGTCTAAAGAGGAAAATCATTTAAATATTTTGAACTATTCAACAACATCAGAACAAAAAGAATTAAAACATTTATAACTCCTACATAAATGAGTAGCTGTGCAACAGCTACAAAATAAGAGTTAGATTTTTTTTTTGAGTACTATCAACTCTATTATAGTGTAGTACATGTTCAATATACTTTTTCTATCAGTTGTAACCCAAAGAATCAATACCCCACCATCGGAGTTCAATCATCTAACTCTCCCTAAAGAAGAGCCACATAGGTGTGGCCAATAAGAGTTGGATTGGAAAATAATACTACTCCTATACCCCTAATATAAGATCTGATCCTAAAAATAAGCTAAAAGAAAATCATGTATTGGTCCAAGTAAATTCATTTTTTATCAATTCTAAAATTTTATATATAAATCGAAGAAAGATGGTGATTGTAGTGCGTTAATCTTGGATTGTAGGTTTCTGGTTGGAAAGTTCACTCACCTTAGAATCATGCATGTTCCGCCTGAAGGGAAAAATGTGCTGATTTCCTTACTAATAAGAGACAAAGGGGAGATTGGGGTATAACTTTTTGGGTGGACTTGATCAATCTTTTGTTGGCTGATGTGAGTGGGACGACTACTTGAAAAATTCGTTAATTTGAGGCCTAGCCTCTAGTTCTTCACACACACACACACAAAAATATCAAATGTAAATGAACCATATCTACTTTCACATGATAACCTACGATACATATCTCACAACACATGAAACATGTAGGGGGGAAACTATCACTACCAAATATCAATAGGTTTTTGTAAGATAAAGAGTTCATAATACAACTAAGATCACAATCATACACACAACAAGGTAAATCTAAAGCTTCATATACTATAATCTCATATTCTCATTCACGATGTATCCCTCGATGCTACCACCAGTAACCCAATTGCACATGACACATTACCAATAAAATAAAATAAAATAAAAAAACAAAAACAAAAAAAAAAAAAGAGAACATGTACTAAATATGAAGATAATGAAATGTTACTCAAAAGAGTATTAGAGAAATTTAAATCAAAAGTAATATTATTTAGACTATCTCTTTTAGACTAGCGTTATTACAAAGTTGCAAACATTTATTTTTATGACAATTATAATCAAATTCAACATTTATACTGATTTAAATAAATAAATTCAACATTTATTTACCTATGTATGAACATTTCCTATATAATGTTATATTTATATACTTAAAATACTTATTTAAAAATAATTATTGGGCATTCGCAAAGTGCGTAACAAAACTAGTCTAATAAGGTAATGTAATATCGCGTCCGTCATTGACTCGGTTACCCGTCCGAGATTTTGCTTGAGTCATCCACGCGTTCTACACTGACACGTGCATGTCAATCGATCACCCTCCCGCTGACTCGCGATTCACCAATCAATTCCACAAACAGGGAGTGAAACTATTTGGGCGGCTTAGCTCGTTAGCCGCCGAGCTGGGTCCCTCGGTCCCGCAATCCCTCTGAATCAGGGCATATGATATATGAAGGCGCATAATTAATTTGAAGATCAAATTAGGTTGTACTAGGAGTTTTCAAACAGGATAATTTTTGTTTTTAGTATCAATTAATCAGTTGGAATAAGAAAGGAATTGAATATTATTCCACTTGTTTCATAAAAGGAATAAACACAAAATTATATGAGGAATCATACATAGATATACACACACACAATTTGGAGAAAAAGAATTATACCTTAAAAATGATTGAAGCTAACAAATTAATTATAAGAGTATAAGTGTATTTTTAAATTAATACAAAATAACTATTCATTACGGGCTACGAATAGTTAATATCAATGGGGCCTTAGAATGAATATTCTCATGACAAAGAGAATATCTCATTCTGTAGAATTCTATTTCTTACCGTAAAAATCGAACCAACAACGAAATAAATCTATTTTATGAAATGACATTTAACTTAATGTATTCCACGAACCAAACTTCACTTTTGTGTTTGTCATTGAGCAACTCTTCAAGCACTGACGCACAGTTAAAAAATGCATTTCCGATCTCTCATCCTTTTTTATAACGGACTAATTAGCCAGAGCATCAACAAACTTAATAGATTTTCTCCATTAGTAATTGTTTATTTCACTTCTTTCAACAAACTTAAACAGTTTAATTAATGATGATTTGACAGTTTAGCATTGTGCGTGCATGAATTGAATAATATAGATGCAAAAGCAAAACCGATAACTAGAGACATTAACTTTAATAATTCCATTATGACAAAATAACAATTTACCATTTTTTTTTGGAAAAAAAAAAAGAAGGAAAAAGGATAGAGCTTAAATTTTAAAAGGGAAAATGACACTTTTTTCTCCTGATTTATATACTTATAGCATTTTTCTCCTTAAATTATTCAAGTGACAATTTTTCCCATGAAATGTAAATGTACCTTTTTACCCTTAAAATAAATATTTTATTTATTTTTCTTTTCAACAAATTATAAACCACGATTCGGTTCAAACCGAACAGACACTATAGCAATTAAACTGAAATATTCCATTACAAATTAGAATCGAAACCTGATATTTAGAGTTTATTAAAATCAGGAACCGGAATAGTCGATTCATGTCCGAACTGAAAAAAAAAACATTTATTTTTGAATTTAGACTATTTTAAAAAAATAATAAAATTTTAAAATAAGACGGTTCAAAATCGTGAATCGGATCCGGAACTGCCGGTTCACGGTTCAAGGTCTAATTTTTTCAATTCATAATTTTAATAAACTGAAATTCAAATATTGGGTTTTGGATCTGAATCATAATCGGAAACTTCAATTTGATTGTTATAGTGTCCGATTCAATTCGAATGGAACCGTGATCATCCCTACGTATAAGCAATAATTTGTTGGAGAATAAAAATAAATAAAATATTTACTTAAGAATAGAAACG
>VALG01016844.1:0-12033 GCA_009835305.1 Ipomoea purpurea
GTTGGGTGCATTGCCACATCTAAGCTGAAGAACTCAGATGCACAGCTAAACTATCCAACATATGAAATCCATCATCATATCTGGTACAAATTCAAGGCACGTAGGCTGATAATAGAACTAATCTAGTTAGGTCCGTCCACGGGTCCGACTAGCGTGCTCCGGGAGCTACTCATTGTGTCTGAAAAAAATATAATATGTTCAGCGAAAAATGTTGGTAACCCACTTAACGCGTTAAGTACAATATAGGTATGATATATAAAGAAAATCATTTTGAAGCCGGAATACATATATTTCTGAAACTCTAATTTAAAACGAGATAACTCAATCAAGCAAGGGCAGACTCATTCAATATAATTTAATCACATACATAAAGATTCTAGCATGCACCCTAAGGTCACAAGACTATTCCATAATTAATCATATCAATATTCAATTACTATTTCAGCACAATCACAAGTAAAACACGTATACAATTGGTAGCGCCATAGGACCCTTCACGTGCCCCTACACGAAGTTCAGTGCATATAGCTCTGACATGGCGCCACAGCACCTTGCCTGTACCGTAGCACAAAGAGATTGATCGCAACCAATCAATGAACCGTAGCTCATTTATATCCATTAACGTTTGATCGCAACCAACGGTGACCGCAGCCCGATTATTATGTATATCTGAATCACAACCAGTATTATGGACCACACCCTATATATATATATATATATATATATTATAATAAATATATATACTATAATATATATATATATATATATATATTATATAATATATATATAATATATATATATATATATATATATATATATATTATAGAATAACAAACTCATATGTGGCAGTGTAGTTAGGTGTGGCAGTTGTGGTTATATTTGAACCGTTGGATCAAGGCAATCTAACGGTAGAGGCGTATTTTTTTAAATAAGGAAGAGTTTTCGCGTTTTGGTAAGTGGGGTAGTTATGTATTTTCGTTTACATGGTTACGGGAATGTATATAAGGTAATTTGTATTCTGTTCTGCTCTATATGTTTAAACTCGAGAGAATCGGCAACTTGGTGAAGAGAAGATCAAGATAACGATCACATCGCAATTTCGGGAAGATCAAGATCGCAATTGCTTCGCAAGTTCAGAAGGTCGCCGGAGATCAGTTGATAGGGCATTCTGAGTGGCAGTTTTGATATCGGATATAAGGGCATTTTTGTGCGATGGAGAATGGTGTATTGATGTATTGGTTTGTAGTTTTATTTTGACATAATAATATGCGTTTGTTTATGTCATGGATGTGTTATATCGGTTTTATATGGATTGATATTGTTTCTTGGGGTGAGATAAGTCCATGTTGTTGTACGACGTTGTGTGTTAATGCGTGAATACAGTGCGAAATTTGAATCATTGTGGTGGCATATTAATGTACTATAGCATTTTTTATCTGGTTTGATATTTTTCTGGTGGTGAGATAAGTCATTGTTGTTTTTTACGATATTGTGTTTATTGTGTGAATATAGTGTGAAAGTTGCATCATTGTGGTGCATATTAATTAGAATAGTATTGTTATGTGTTTTGTAGTTTACCAAATTCATGCATTGGTTATTTTGTGTGTTATTATATATACATGGTGTGCAGCTATTAATTATGACCCGGTGGGCTTCGTTTCTGATAAAGATACATCAATTAATGCCGGTCTAGAAGGCAGTGGGTGATGTATGCAATACAGAGCATTCCACTGATGGTGGTCATATTGAGGTTGTGTAGAAGGAATTGAGGGTCAGTGTGATGAAGGGAATTCAACTGATGTTGCTGTAGAGACTAGTGGTCAGGGTGTTAGTGAACACTGTTTGACTGATGTTGAGGCAGAAGACAATGCATGTGTTTTGGAAATGTCTCCCTGGGTTGACTAAGTATTGGCGTCCAGTTTGCACTGATAGTTTGAAGCTGTTGTGGGGAAAACGTTTGATTCATTGGATTGTGCTATTGTTTTTTATAAACGGTATGCTGGGTATGTTGGTTTTGATTGTCGACAGGGTACAATTCGGAGGAGGAGGGATGGTGTTGTCGTGGAGAGACAGGTATTTTGTAGCCGAGAGGGGTTTAAACAGAGTATTTAATAGTACTCAATCTACGTGTGTTGGTGATGGTAAGCTATTGTTGTGAAGAGACGGAGGGTGACAAATAGGGTTGGTTGCAAGGCTAGAGTGATGTTTAAGCGTAAGTCTAATGGACTGTTTGTTGTGCATTTTTTGAGGAACGACACACTCATGTGATGTGTTCAATTATTGCTAAGTAGTTTTTAAAGGTGAATCGTAGTCTTGATACTGGCCATCAAATGTTCATTGCAAGTTGTGTTCGGGCAAATATTGGGTATGTTCGGTCGTATAAGCTGTTTAAGGAGATTGTTGGAGTATTCCAATGTTGGTGCTACTGGGGTGGATTTTAAGATTTCAAGCGTGATTTGATGGCATGCATATTGAATGGTGATGCTCAACTATTCATAGATACGCTTTTTAAAAGGCGTGAATTGTGGTGAGGCTTTTGAGTTTGAATATGACGTTGATGACGTTGATCAGCTTACAAGGTTTTTTTGGGCAGAATGCAGTATCAGGAAGAACTTTGCATTGTTTGGTGATGTTGTTTTTATTCGATGCTACATACCGATCTAACAGGTTAGTAATTTATAGTTATTGTGTATTCTGTATAATATATTGGTGCATATTTTGATTTCATATAGTGTGTTTTGTTTATATTTAGTGTATTCAGTAGTGATTGGGTTATGCGTTATGTAGGTAATATTTGGTGTTTGTCCCATTTACTGGAATTGATAACCATAAGAGATCCATCACATTTTGGTGCTGGTTTACTTACGAGGGAAGACGTAGACTCATATGTTTGGCTTTTGGAGAGATTTAAGAAAACCATGCGTCATGAACCTATTTGTGTCGTTACTGACCAAGATCCAGCTGTCAAGATTGCAGTTGCTCGTGTGTTTGGTACATCAAAAATAGATTCTGCATGTGGCATATAATGTGCAAGGTTGGCGAGAAGGTTGGACCGGTTTTTAGCTAAGGACGAGGTGTTTAGGAGGAAGTTGAATGGCATTGTTTGGAACAAATCTATAGATTTCAAAACTTTTGAGGATTCATGGAGTCGTATTATAGAGGAATATGGTTTGGTTGATAATGGTTGGTTTCGTTACTTGTTTGAGTCTCGTACATTTTGGGCATCTCCATACTTTCATGATGAGTTTATGTCGGGATTTGTTAGGACAACATCTCGATCAGAGTCTCAAGCAAAATTTACTGCTGACTCTGAATCATGCTTTCCTGTTTTGAAGACTCCATTGGCGCTAGAGAAACATGCAATGGATGTCTATACCATTTCTGTATTTTATGATGTGCAAGTAGAGATTTGTGAAGGTTGTTTTTCTTGTCGAGTGGTGTCTTTGTGTAGTGCGAGGGTAAGGTGTGCTATGGGATAAAAGATGGTGACAAGAAGGCATGGTCTGTGAGTTTTTGTTGGCTGACTGTACTGCTGTATGTTCATGCAAGATGTTTGAGCGGATGGGGTTGGTGTGTAGGCATATTTTTTTTGTGTTTAAAGATCGTGGACTTGAGAGAATTCCTTCTATGTATTTGGTGTCCTCAGTGGACAACGGTGCTTGTTTGAAGCAATATTTGATATTGATGATACGGTTGTTGATCAATCGGCTAAAGTGGACAATGTTAGTGCTTACTAATCTAATGTGGTCTGAAATTAATGCTTGCGTAGGAATTGGCTGATGGTAATGTAGAACGGTTGGAACAACTAAAAATTGTTATTTGTGAGCAAAGGGAGTTTTTTTTTTTATCAAAGATGGGTGTGAGGATGACAATGGGGTAGCTGGTAGCAGCAAAGAAAGTGTGATTAAATCATTTTGTCGTGATGTGTCTCAGGGGTCAACAGTGGAGGTGAGTGATCCAATTAAAGCTAAGAACAAGGGCGGCGGGAAACGGATGAAGAGTGCAAGGGAGAAAGCTGTGAATAAGTGTGTAAAGCAATCAAGGAAATGCCATACATGTGATGAATATGGCCACAATAGTAGGATGTGCCCATTAAATGGCTAGAGTTGTGTGTTATTTTCTTAGTTGGTTTGTATTGTGGAATTTGATGTTTTTATAGTTGTGTAGACATTTTTAACACATAGAATCCGGATTTTGTAGACATTGTGGAATTGTGCGTTTTACAATACATCAACGGTGCGTTTTGACACACAATGTGGTGTATTTTTTAGTGTATTCTGAATTACATATGTGATTGGGGTGTGTTTTATATGTGTGATTGATGTATTTAAAGGTATGCAGATGATTCATAACAAAATCCGATTTTTCTGGAGTGTGGTTTGGTATTGTGCATTTTATAATAGACAGGGTGCGTTTTCATCATATAAGTGGTGCATATTTAATATATTCAACCATGTATTATGGTTTTGAATGTAGTGTATATTACAGTTAGAATAGTGTATTCTGAATCATGTCACTTGATTATAATAAATATCAATGGTGTGTGTTTACTTGTGTGATTGGTGTAGTTTACAGGTATGTAGACGTTTTATAATAACAGAAATATTTGTGCGTGTTAGAATAGATCATGCTGCGTTTTACTATATCATATGGTGCATTGTTATAGCGCAAAAAGAGCACATGTAGATGTCACATTAGATGTCTGGCATCACAAAAATTAACTGCTGGTCATCAAAAACAACAAAAAAACCTGTCAAGTCAGAGATATTCACAGTGTCTTTCTTCCACATTAACGTCATGCTCAAACCCGAAACTCTGCTGCCTGCTGAATGTTCCTATCTTTGTGTTCATTTAAGTCTGACATGATTAGGGCAGCCATGTATCGAACTCATAGCTTGTTCAACTGATCATTGTTGTCCTTCTGAAGTCCACACTGCCATTGATCATATGTCTGCCCTCGGAAAGTCTCTAAATGTCGCATGAGAAAGATTCCACAATCTACCTTGTTGTGTGCATCTCTCCAAGGCATTTTCATTATCTTAGATTTCACCTTGTTCACTTTCTCAGCCTTGTATGAGGATTTCAGGTCAGACAGAACTTGACAAAGAAATTTTTTGCTGATCAAGTAATACAATATGAGCAGTTTCTTTGTTGTTAGTTGTGCAGTACATTATATGGTAATGAGACAGGGTTTAGTGCCGTGACCCATATTTGAAATTATGCATCAGCGGCAACGTCCGCCATGACTTGTTTTCTTTCTTCACCGAGTGACAGAAGACGTTATCATATAATGTGCAAATCTTTGCCTTAGTTTGGCAAATGAAGCACGGTGATTAGTGCGTTGCATGATACAATTGGGGAAACAAAAACTGTTATAGAAAAAAGATATGTTTTTACGGGGGTTAGACGGAGATCCTGGTAATGCACCACAAAATGACTTATTAAACCAGTGCTTAGGAATGCATGCAAATTGTATACCTTTAACATCTTACGATATAGAATGCTGTTCCACCTAACGTCGGCAGCGATGAGCTTTGTCGTCAAGGTACTTTGATTTGAATTTGCACAATCAACGTTCCTCATCTCCCTGTTGTCCACAACGGTGTACAACTTCAAATTGTCAAGGGTACTTTTTTGTTAGGAACTTGTAAGGCTGGTTAAAGTTGAAGCCTCACACCCCGGTTGCCCACTACTGTTCACACACTCACCTGCTCCGCTCCCCCGAACGCCACTGAACCCTTCGTACATCCTCTTTTCTGACTCAGGAGTTGATTAATGCTGCCCAAGCATCCAATTATAGAGACTGGGGATCTGTTGAATCTGGCTTTCATTGACAGACAGTATGCTTTCCCAATGGATTACCCTTCCTTCATCAGCTTGAAACAGTTCGTGGTCTCTATTGGAGAACAAAAGAAATATGTTAGTATTAAGAACACAATCAGTCACTTAATCCATTTAGTATAAGCACACCAGATAGTTAGTAGCTAGTATACCACGTAATATCACATAGAATAACAACATCAATGTGCATAGGATCTATGTATACAACCAACATCATTAATATAATGCACCATATATAATAAACACACACCATTGTTTCTAGAATATGTGGTTGTGCTTACAGATTTGGATTAGGATTTTCCAACACCCACTGCTGATAGCTTCCTCTGTCGCAGATAAAATGGTGGTTCAATGTCAAGCACGTATGTGATCGTGTCTTCGTGCAATTGGGCTGTGCAGTCTAGCTGGGCTTTTCCCTTGTTTGCCGTTGGGTGGGGGGGTGGACGTCGATGCAGGGGCTGGCTGCCTTGGCATTCTGGTGTGACCTGTAATTTTTAACATGTGAGAGATCAGGTATTATTGTGTGTTAATTTGGATTTATTACAGTTTATTTTACCTCGTATTAGGTCAGCTGCGCGCGAGTCTTCATCCAAAGCCTGTTTATGGTGGTCAGAGAGGGGTTCTTGTTGAGCTGTCTCAGGCATTCTTGGTGCCTGTCCGTTTCTTGATCATCATCCACACCCAAACTGAACTTCAGCAGGCTCATCAGCTTCATTTACATCCTGGTAGTCACGTGCAATTTCACTCCACACCTGCCCAGCTTTTGTTTGGTTCATCCTGTGACAACCCCAGGCTGAAAGAGGGTATATCATTTAGGAAGTTTCTTTTGTTCACACCGCACGACAATCTCATCAACTGCTTTCAGAAACTCAGGGTCACTCCAGTAGGCGTCTTCGCTTTGGGTAATGGTCATTTTGCTCCATCTTCTTGTCTTTGAATCCTAGCATTGGTCTAGCAACTCAAAAACTTGCTTGAATGTATGATGTTCCAAAACAGCAGCAGGTGGCATTTTCAATCAGTCTGGATATTCTCAGCAAACTTGGCGCATTGTTCCTTGTGTTTGCTAGTAATCTCATCAACAAACTCCTGCATATGCACATCAAGGATATAATTAAACACACCAATGTATATCAAAATATACACTAAATACTTATTAAGAAAACACACCATTAGAGTGAGTATCTTATTCACCACAAACTGATTAAGGTACCGTATGTAAAGATTCACAAAAGTCAAATAGGTTTAAAAAACAGTAAAAGAAATATAAGGGAGTACACCATGAATGTGACTCAAGTGGTCTGTTTTACCTGTAACGCAGTGGGAAGTGGTGCATTACTTTCAATAGCCGCCAGTGGTTGGGTCGAACATCAATTGTATCAATGGGGGAGGGGGGGGGGACTTTCCTTCTTTGAACTGTGTGTTGTCCAAATGGCAAGGCATCTTCAAGACGGCCATATCCAAAGCCACCAGATTTTATTTCTGCTTGTTCTCGTTGATTGAGCACTTAAATGTCCAGCTCTTCATGGCAGGAAGCTTTTCTTGGGACTGTCCCCCGGTAGAAGTACCACACGTCCACATAGAATATCTGCATTTTGCATTTTAGGAGTATTAATTGATCAGTGGTAATAAGAATAGATGCATCTTGCTGGTAGTATAATTTACCATCAGGAAAATAATTGGTCCTCGTATCTCCCATCAACACTGTCCAGCCATGACTGCTTGCTGGTGATGAGCGAATTGATGACCATTCTACACCAATTTAGATTCTTGATGTTGTCAACATTTTGGAAGTTGTCAATGTAGCTTTGGTTGACAATACCATTGACCTGGGGCTCTAACCAATAACACTCATACAGCATTGCAAACTGTCTTTTGAACCAAGGATCAGTAGCATCTAATGTCAAATCATATGCTCAGACATAACATGGGGGGTGATGTGGCCGTTACTCTTTCCCAACATTGCTCTCCAGCCAGCCAGTAAGTGTAGACACTTCCTTTGGATGCCCTTTTAACAATTTCAATGCCTCCCATCGGCAGCCCCATTTGGGCAGCAACATCTGTTCTGTGATGTTAGTCGTTCACCAGTTGGCAGGCTTTAACGTGTTGCTCCTAGCGTCATAGTGTTGAACAAGGCCAGAGCCCCAACTTCCTCGGGACATTGGTAATATTCAGGTCAAGAAGTCTCCTAGTCCAATATCTTGTACACTTCTGCCGTTGGGGATCAGTTAGGTCTGCAATTGGGTTCATTAATTGGGTGGGAAGGGGTCGTATCTCAGGCCAGCTTCTGTGTCTTCAACTTCCAGTACATCTTCCTCATCACTTGAGCTGGACTCATCTTGATTTTGTTGCTCGGAATCTCATCTTGCAGCTCAGACTCGATTCTTCAATGAGGTCAAGGGCTTGTTGCCTCTTTATTTGTTTTGATGTCCGGGGGTCTTCTATTCTTAATGTTTTCCTCTTGTGTCTGCATGATATAAGCTCAATGTTGAAAAATACACCAATATCAAACTAAACACACAACAATATTTTTCAATATTATTCAAGTAATGTAGTCCAGAATACACTATTATTATTTGTAAATATACACTACAATCAACAAGACAAACACAAGAAATAATACACCAATATAAAACTAAAACACACAACAATGTTTTTATTATATTCAAGTGATGTTAATCCAAATACACTATTACTAGTGAAATATACACTATTACTTAGTGAAATATACACCAATATCAAAATAAAACACATTAACAAATGTTGGTTACCATACTCAACTTAGGTAGGGTCAGAATACACCAGTAGGTATTCAAACTTACACTACAGTCAACACACAAGCACAATGAAAAAATACACCAACATCAAAGAAACACACACACATGTTGCCTCACAATACTCAACGACGGTATGTCAGAATACACACAGTCGGTATTGAAATGTACCCACCACGCAACACACAAGCCACAATGAAAAAATACACCAGTTCACCAGCTATTTTATTGAAATATCATTACACGATGCCATTGCTAATGCACAGAACAAAACACGATATGGATGATTGGAAGCATGTAGGGCACTGAAAATACTCCTAATTACATATTTAGTATACACCATCATCAAATCAAAACACACAAAAAGGTCTATTTCGAGTATATATTAATGAATGCAGTGAGTTCATACCCATGCGCGCCGGTTCCTTGCCTTTTTTTGACCATTATTCGCCGTCTTCCGTCGCGAGTAAGGAGAGCCGCGTCGTCGCGGGAGAGTGAGAGAAGTGGAGCGGTTTCTTTGTGCTTTGGGATTGTGAATCAATACGACTTGTAGAAGGAACCTTTTACACAGGTGTTGAATTGAATGAATGACAGATCCTACCCCTCCCTGCTACGCTAAACATAAATAGGCGGCCATAAAATATATAATCTGTCCGTTGGATTGAAATGATCATACGGCTCTTATTTGGACCACACTGCCACACCTAAGTATATGCCATACGTGACGCACTTATATAATATACTATATACTATATATATATATATATATATTCTATATCTATATATATATATATATATATATATATATATATATATATATATATGTATATAAACATGCACAATATTTAGTTTACTTTTCTTTTTTTTTAAGGATCAAATGCTTAGGTAGGGATAATAATAATAAAAAATGTAAAATAAAATACACATGTCATCCTATCAGCAAAAAATTGTTGTTAACTGCTAAAAAATACTAATTGCACTTTTTTCTAAATTCATGGTTCAATTTGGAGCTTATTCGAGTTCGGTGACATAATTGCTATCTCTCAAATAGTTTCAGATGACATATTTGTACATTTACCTTCTTAATAGTATATTTATTATTTATTATATTGAACTTTTTTTAATGTTTTGATGTATTTATGTGAAATGTTTATTAACTCGTGTTATAGTTAATCGATTCATAGTTAGGATAATTAATGAAAAAGAAAAAAAAAATAAAAACTTATAAATACTATATATCATTTTTTTAAATGCTACTGACTCTATACTATTACATTATAATTTTTGTTCATACATACTTTCTCTATCAATTAAAACACAAAGAGTCAACCACCCAATTAACGTCCATCTACAATATTTCTTGAATTGGATATATTGTATTTAACTTTCTTGCAAATACTTTATCAAATGTTAAGCTTCATAAGCTCAATCCAAAAAAAAAAAAAAACGAAACAAAAAACAAAAAAAAAAAAAAAAACAAAAAAAAAAAAAAAAAAAAAAACTTCATAAAATATAAGTACACAACCTTAATTAAAATAATAAAATGTTAAGCTTTTTAAAAGAAAAAGGGTCCAATTAGCTCATAAACATCATTACCTGAAAAGTCAATTAGGTCCCTAAACTTTTAAAAGGTACAATTACACCCTTTAACAGTGTCATATTGAGGCAATGAGTCCAAGAACAGGTAAATGCCCTGCAATTGCAGGCCATTTTTTATTCCGCGCGAAAAACCAAGGAATTGAAATACCAATAGAGGGCATTAGATTCTAACTCCATGAAAATGCGAGATTGCAATTCCCTCCAACTAAATGAAGAAATTTACTTGGTTTTGAAATTATATAGAAATTAGGTGAAAATAAAATTATAATTCCTTCCAACCAAACGCCTACTCTTATTGATGATTGGGAGAAAAAAGATCAGGCCATGTTATACCTTTAAATGCTAACTCATATATTATTTAATAAATATTTAAAAATTAATTATGTATGTACCACTTTTACATTACATTAATATGTATCCAAAATAAATAATTACATATTTTCTCACATTGAGATTAAACCGGTAATACGCCTATGTACATAGGAACAAAAGTTACAATACAATCTTTACTACTACATTCATCTGTGGTCCATTCCGGTAGTATATTGCAAAGTATGATTAGAATACTATCGTATAAAATGTGATCGTGATGTGAGAACATTTAATTTGCTATTAAGAAGTTTCATAAGAAACAGGATAAATATTATATTAAATAAAACATAACTTGAATTTAATTGTTGATAAAAACAATAATGATGACTTAAATCTTGTCAAGTACTTTCCAATTATTGCAGTTTATGTGTCTTCTTTTAAGAAAATGAAAGATTTTTAAATCTTATATTAAAATACATGTGAGGATCAATTTATTCAAATAAAATAAATTAAAATTTTAAGATACATAAATAAATTTATTAATGGTTAATATTTTAATAAAACTAGGATAAGTTTAATATGTATCTTTAATACGAAATATAAAAAATTCAAATTGTTTAAATATATAGACCAAAAAAATACGAATTAACAATAGTTACACACTTTACTATGATTATTAATTTTTTGAGTATAAAATTTGTTTAAAAAGTTTACACCCCCCCCCCCCCCCCCCCCCCCCCCCCCCCTTTATCAAATTTATTCTTAAAATTTTTTATGAATTTTTTAATTAAAAATGAAATGTTTTGCAGGCTCATTTGCTATATTAGATTTTTAAAAATGTGATATTGATAGTGTAATCGATAGCTTTCAATAAAATGATTAGGATAAGTGTGTTAGTAAAGTGATAGTAGGTGGTTTTTTCGTTTATGTAAATAGTGAGTGTTTGAAATTTCTCAAAAATTAGCATATATGATGAATTAATTATTTTGAACATGATTATGTTAATAGTAATAACATGTATATATTGAATATTGTTTAATGTATTTCCGAGGAGTTAATTATGGACAATTTTTAAAAAATACACAAACTTAAATTAAATCAAAATTAACGATATTAAAGATTATATTGAACAAACACTATAGTACAAGGAATACTATTAATGTTTTTAATAAGTTCATAAAAGAATATTACACTATAGTAAAAAGAATTTACAATGTAAAGATGTCTCTCACACAAAAACCATTAAACATTTGGTTATCATCTATTAAATAAAAAAAATAAAAAAAATAAAAAAGTTATTACTCCGTATAATTTAACAATTAATCTCGATTTTCACTGATCATATAACCAATAAAACTGTTTATCTTGAACTAATAAAATTAAGGGCGTTTATACCAGAGCAACTTTTGGAAGAATTTTTTGAAAATTGAAAACATAAAATATTAAATAAGAAACATGTATACTAGCACAATTTTTTATGAAAAAATAATATTTTTTTCTCTGAGTTATA
>VALG01016845.1:0-10000 GCA_009835305.1 Ipomoea purpurea
GCCCTCCTCAAAAGTTAAAGGACCACAATCTGCAAAGAGAGAAAATTGAACAATCTCTTCATCAGACAGGTCATTATCATGACCCAAAACATAATCTTGCAAGCGAGCTGGTAAGTGGCGCTCGCGCTGAGATCGTCGAACTGACGGCTCTGGCTGCTGTGTAGGAGACTGGACATTATCTGGAATCGGTTGTCTTCAACAATATTTTCAACAACAGGAATAACAACTGAACTTTCATCTTTAGCTAACCAATCCCAGGCACCATATTCATCAAAAGTGACATCACGACTTATAACAACCTTTTTAGTTTCAGGATTGTAGAGTTTATAAGCCTTTGAAGCGTCACTATAACCAATGAATATGCACTTCTCACCTTTATCATCCAACTTCTTTCTCAACGGATCTGTCACATGTGCATATGCCAAACATCCAAAAACCTTGAGATATTTGATAGAGGGTTTTCTCCCACTCCAAGCTTCTTCAGGTGTCTTATCACGCACACTTTTAGTTGGACACCTTATTCAACACATAGACAGCACAAGCAACAGCTTCTGCCCAAAAAGGCTTAGGCAGATCCGTAGATTTCAACATGCACCTCACCATATCCATGATTGACCTATTCTTCCTCTCAGCCACTCCGTTTTGTGCGAGTGTATCTGGCTGTAATTTGGTGCTGAATACCCTTTTCTTTCAGAAAATTATCACAAGCAATATTTTACCTCTATCAGTTCTCAAGATTTTAATCTCATAACCACTTTGCTTTTCAACAAAAGTCTTAAATTGTTTAAAAATATCACATGCTTCAGACTTTGCTTCAGAAAGTAAACCCATGTTTTCTACTGAAATCATCAATGAAAGTAATAAAGTACTTACAACCTCCATGTGAGGGAACCTCCAACGAACACAGGTCTGAGGTGAACAATCTCCAACTGCTTTGCGGCCTCTCCTTGACTTCCCACGAGAAAGGGATCTCTATGCTTCTTCCCAATCACACAAATCCACATATACGATTAGGGACATTCACAACAGGTAAATCAGAAACAAGTTCCTTTCTTGCAAGATAGTTTAATCAGAAAAATGAAAATGCTCAAACCGCATATGCCATAACCAATTATCATCGCAAACTTCAGAATAAAGCAAGCAAGGAGAGTATGCTTAATTTTCAAAGGAAATAGTCGATTTTGAGACATATTTACCTTTGCAATCAAAACTCCTTTAGCATCTGCAATGGTACAACTCCCCTGAGCAATATCTATCTTATATCCTTTTTTTGACAACTGTCCCATACTCAACAAATTTTGGTGTAGTTCAGGAACATAGAACACATCGGATATAAAATTGTGAGTACCATTCTTCAACTGAATAGAGATTTTACTTTTTCCCAAAATTGGCACCTTTGACTTATTGCCAAATGTCACTTCAGACCGAACTGATTCATCCAGTTCAGAAAACAATTCTTTCTTCCCACACATATGGTCACTAGTACAAAATTGAGAATAGAAGTCTCACTTTACAAGACACCTTCACAAAGAAGGTGTTGTGGAAAGAAAATGGTTAATTTTTCCGCGTCACCAATCAGGTAAAGGTGCCTCAGAAATTATATTATTAAAATAATAATAAGAGAATCCGCGATACCAATTAGAAAGGGGTGTCGCGGATATTATATTATTAAAGGTGTATCCGCGGCACCCTCTAAAATGGTGACGCGGATACCCTTTTATTATTATTTTTAATAATAATAAAAAAAAAAAAAGAAAAAAAAAAGAAAAGATCTGCTCTCTCTCTTCGCGAAGCTTGGCTTAGCTTTCACACTCTCTCTCACTCTCTCGCCCTCTCCGCTCGCTGCCCTCTCTCGCCCTCTCATTTCCGACGACGAGAACCGACATCCAATCACGCTTGAGACCAGAACAGACCGTCATTTCCGTCGCCGCCTTCCTTCTCCGACTACGACAACCGACAGCCACACTCGTCGCCGCCCTTCCTTCGTCAGAGCTGCCTCACTCGCCACCGCCACCACCCCGTAGCTGCCGATTCCAAAAATAACCGGTAAGTTTATTTTTATATGGATAGAGGGCAACTGTCCACTTGTCGAGCAAGGAGCCAAGGAAGAAGACGGTCCACACTACCTCTAAACTCTTGATTCTTACAGTAAGTCGTCGGATTGAAAACTACCTAATTCAATTTTCAGTCTCAATAAGGGCCCCTTTTCCTACGAACTACGAATTATGCATACTGCTTTCAAATTTTTTTCTGGTGCTTTACTGTTTGTTACCAATTTTCATAATTCAAAACCCTAATTTTTAGATTTATATTTTCCGAGACTATTTGTTCAGGAATATGGAGTGAGGGGAGTTGACAGAGTAGGAGACTGCCATCTACGATCGTCAGATGATGGAAAATACACTACTTTTGCTTTGTGTGGATTTGTTCGTGCACAGGTAAATTTATGTGTGTTTTTGTAGGGGGGAAGCAGCTCTCATTTTGCTTTAGTTTGATCATGTTTCCTGTGCTGGTTTCTTTGTGTATTTAAATGTATACACAAATGTTTATGTCCTCTTGTTTGAAATAAATGTGTATTTAATACATATATCATATTGATTTGTTGATATAAATATTTATTCTTGAGGATGTCAATATATGCTTATAGTGTATCTTAAGTTGCATCAATAACATTTTCTACAAGATGTGCATATAGCATTTGTTGATAAATATTTGATTATCGAAATGTAAGCTGTGTACATTAGTATATATACATGTGTGCATTTGCAGTTTTAATGCATTCCACTAGAACAAAGCTATTCACTATTGCTTGGCTTCAGAACACTAAAAGAATGATTTGGATAGCAGCATTACTAACTTAAGTAAACAGGTTACCGAACTGAAGGTTCAGAGATTCTGGTGTGCAATTCAACTCAAGGTGAATTGGCTATTCAATTTTCCTTCTTCTTATTGCCACATTTATTTATGTCTCATTAATAATAATTCCTTTTCAATTTTCAGGATTTACTAAAAAACTCAGGCTGCTGATAATCGAAGCTGTTATGCTGAACATAGCATGGGTTTATTGAGCTTGAGTTTGAGGTACATTTTTGGTAACGATGTAAACACATAGTTTTTTTTTTTTTTTGAGAAAGATATAAACATAGTTATTTACCATTAGTAGGGTGGTTAAACTTGTTGTGTATATATTGCCAATAAATTCAAATTATCTTTACCGTTGCATATTTCTATTTGGGATTAATTCTAGTTTTGGTTCTTTGAATTGCATTTGGTTTACTTACAACACATTTCTATTTGTTTATTTGTATCATCCATAAAGATGAGTGGAATATTGCACTGCATGCTGGCCCTTTGTTAGTCACCTTTAACATGCTATTGCGTATTGAGTATACACATGTCAATGTCTTCAATGGAATCTGACATAATTAATAAGAGATATAAGGTTAAGATTCAGGATGTGGAAAAACTGGAGCCTTTATTTTACCACAGGAAATGGAAGAGACAATCAAGAACTTGGGCATTTGGTGACTTCATAACCCCGCATGGTAAGAAGAAAATAATGTTATCGTTGGTGTGTGTGTTTTATTTATTTATTTATTTATTTTGTGGGGTGGTTGGCTCTATTACTCTTGGTAGTTGAGTAATCTCTTCTCATATAAGCATACATGTTTTTTTTTTTTTGGTGATGAAATGAATTAATGTGGTTTATAAACTCGTGCCAGGGATTCCAAACACTTGATAAGTTGGTTGACAAGTGGGATGGTGTCCCATTTAGTTAAGTTTTCTTCGTTTTGATTAAAAGCAGGCAGTGAATTATGAGAAAATGGAGTGAATAGTTGATGGAGATTGGCAATAACGGCAAATTGCATAAATGATTTTTTCTATGAGTGAACTTCGGAGTGTTTTTTACACGAAAAATTTGGAGTTCCTAATTTGTTTGAAGTTTATTTTCCGAATTTCATTGATTCGACAAGTATGGTGGATAATATTTGTTAATAAGGAGAAGTTCCTTTTATGGATTGCGGTGCTGATAGTTTATTTTTATCTTTATTTTTGTGTTCATTAACTCAGACCATAGCCAAAGTTGTTGAAGCTTCAATTGAAGATTATGAAGAAGGCAGCAGGCTTGTAACGAAGCAGCAAAACTGTGGATGCAGGTATATTCATCACGATGATATCAATCTTGTCACCCTATCTTCACTTTTGTCAAAATCACCTGCCTAAGTATTGTCACTCACATGATTGTGTGCCTACAGTGTGAAAAACATCTTAATTTTGTACTTGACTCTTCTTGAACTCCTTTAGTGTAACTAAATGTCTTGATTTTTCTATTTTGTCTCAGATTCCAGCACCAAAAAGAGGTGATATTGTTAGGCAGATTGGTGATCACTTAGAGCAAACTTCACTACTTTGGCCGACTTGTTTCACTTGAAATGGGGAAAATACTACCCGAAGGAATTGGGGAGGTTCAAGTATGTCTACTTTACTAAGTCTGTGGTGTAACAAAAAAGTCTTATTCTTCTGCAACAATGAAACTGTTCCTTGACTTGTTCTCCTGCCAACAATAATGTACAAGTTAATTCCATTTTCCCTGAGAATAATTGATGGTTGTCATTTCTAAATTACTTACTACTTGGGCCGATGTGCTAGTGCATAATCATCTTCGATCTTCCTTTTTGATTATCACATTTTTTCGAATAGCTATTACATATTAAATCAGCAATACTTAAATGCAAGTGGTGGTACTACTTACTGATTAGTTATATATTTCTTTTAGCATTCATTAGTTGTTATTTGTTTACTGGTTTAAATTAGTTCTTGAATAGATAGGCTTAATTAGTTGTTATTTGTTTTTTAAATTTGTTGTTGAATAGATAGGTTTAATTAGTTGTTATTAGTTTTGTAAATTTTTGTATGAATTTGATAATTCTTTAGAGGTTTTAGTTTTATTTTGAGCAATAACAGGGAATATTGTTTTTTAAATTATTTAAAAAAAAAAAAAGTATCCACGACACCTTCTTTGAAGAGGTGTCGCGGATACACTTAATGAAAAAAAAATAAATAAATACTTTCCGCGACACCCACCTGTGCGGGTGTCGCGGAAAGTATTTAATTAATTGACTTTCGAGGCACCTGTCACGCAACAGGTGCCTCGGAAAGTCTGTATTAAAAAAAAAATAAAAATTGCTTATTTAGCTTTCCGCGACCTTATAGGTGCCTCGGAAAGCTAAACACTTTCAGTGGCACTGGAATCCGAGTCACCTGTACAGGTGACTCGGAAAGTATTTTATAGGAGACTCAGATAGCTTTTTTTTACTAGTGGGTTACTACACCCCAGTATCCAAGAACCATATGTTCTTATCTGCAGAAAAACTATCGCTGGCTAAAAGTAAAGTTTCAGAACTCTCACCAGACTTTTCAGCAGTGTTTTCAGCTGTGGTATAATTTATTGTTAGGTCTAAAGTTCGGACTGAGGTGAAGTAGAGTCTCTAATGGCGGGCAGCATTATCATGAATGAGTTGTTGAAAGCGAGTTATACTATTTTATAAAAATTTATATTACACATTTCCTTAAGCATAAAAGAAATGAAATATAAAAATTATGATAAAATGTTAAGGAAAATAGTCAAACAATGAAAATAAAATTTGATTGACTATCAAAGTGTAAACATTACGGGTAAAATGCGCAAATTAGAATTATTAAATAATTATATATAATAATAATATTAATGGTATATATAGGGTAGTAATAATAATCTTTCTATATATCTTTAAAAAACATGAGCAAATACCAATTTTGGTCCTACGAGTATTAACAAAATGACGATTTATTTCCTATCAATTTTCATCCACGACTATTGTTTTAGTACCAATTCTCATGCACAACTATTATTTTAGTACCAAAATTCATCACACCGGTCACCCTGAAAATTCCATTTAAGATATGCCGAAATTTAAAAAATTTTAAGGGCATTTTTGTCCTATTCAACTTAAGATTCCAATTTGAGCATTAATAAAGGGATTAAGATTAATCCTAATTCGCAGTTTTCCTCACCATCCTACCTTAATTTGAGGAGAAGAATTGCGAAATGAGGTAGATCTTAAGACTTAAATCTCTTTATATATTCATGCTCAAATTGAGATCTTAAGTTGAAAATAAATTTTGGCATATCTTAAATGGAAGGGCGGGTGATTGACGTGATAAATTTTGGTACTAAATAATAATTGTGCATTAAAATTAGTACTAAAACAATAATCGTAAATAAAAATTGGTAAGAATTAAACATGTGGACCAAAATTTCAAAACAATCATTTTGTTAATACTCGTGTGACCAAAATTAATATTTGGTCAAAAAACATAATACTTAGAATTTGATTAATGAAAATTCCAGTAAAGTTCGTGGAAACTGGAAAGCTAAACTTTCTCTGAATATACTTTTCGAGTCCATGTACGTTTGCGTTTGTGCAGTCACCCTCACCTTTAAAAAAAAAAAAAAAATTTATCGTAAATATAAAATTTGATAGATACAAAATCTTACTAAATGTTTATAGAACAGTTGATTAGGTGCAATTGGGAAAGCGATTGTGTGATTAATAGAATGGTCTGAAGGCTTCTACTGAATCCTTACCTTAGCCAAAATCACAAATTATATAATATAATGGAAAATGATGCTAAAAGTCAAAGTTACTTTTTAACCTGTCAGTGAGCAAGTGGCTGGACGTAGGTACTAGGTAGTGTGAAAAATACGTCCCCATATATGCTACTGTTACTATTTTTTCTCTCTCCAGCGAGTCCCACAAAAAGTCAAGGTCTTACATGAAGACCTTGGTCATTTCTCTCCTCCTCATGGCATTAAAACATGCAAAAAAAACAACCAAAAACCAACTAATGTAGATGCCTTAAGTCCAAACCTTCAAAAAAACATTAAGATTTTATTAAAAAGTTTTAAAAGTCTATTGTATTGACTTGTTCCAAGCTAGTTAACGTCATCACTTACAGTAAGCAATAATGAAGAGAAAATTTCAATTTTGGTCATATGACTATAGAGGTTTTATTAATTTCAGCACTAACTTTTTAAATTGTCAATTTAGTACTTTGACTATGCAATTTTTATCAATTTTGATCACTCCGGTCTAATTACTGATCAAATTTCGCCGAAAAATTTTAACAGTTAAAAATTTTTCGGGCGAAATTTGACCGGCAATTTGACCAGAGTGACCAAAATTGATAAAAATTGCATAGTCAATGTACTAAATTGACACTTTTGAAAGGAGTAAATACTTAAAATGGTCCCTCGACTATAGCTAAATTCACAAATTGGTCCTCGACTTTTAATTTCAACCAATTAAGTCCTTAACTTTGTAATTTTGACACGATTTGATCCTCCATCTATTTGAGCGTTTGTTGACCGTGATCGACGATCTCCAGAAGAACTTTCAGCTCTCGTCGGAGCACGTGGATGCCTCCAGGATGACGTTGCACTGGTTCCAAAACACGTCGTCTTCTTCTCTCTGGTACGAACTCAACTACATTGAATCCAAAGGGGAGGATGAAGAAAGGCGACCGAATTTGGTAGATTGCTTTCGGCAGTGGGTTCAAATGTAACCGTGCAGTCTAGAAATGCAACCAGAACCTTAAAAAACCGACGATGGACCATTAAATTACATATATATCGTCAAAAATCACTGTCAAACAAACGGTCAAATAGACAGAGGACCAAATTGTGTTAAAATTACAAAGTTAAGGACTTAATTGATTGAAATTGAAAGTCGATGACCAATTTGTGAATTTAGCTATAGTCGATGGACCATTTTGGGTTTTACTCATTTTGAAAGTGTTCTGAAATTAACAAAATCATAGTCATATGACTAAAATTGGAAATTTTTCTCCAATAATGAATTACATCAACTTTTGTGGTAGAGATGATGTCAGTAAATGGACAAATTATAAGGCATCCCGCAAGTACTCTCACCTTGCTAAATCTATATAAATCGTAACAGCAAACTGGAGAGTATATCCATGCTCTCTAAGATGAAGAAAATTCTGACTACATTTCTGTTTCTTTTCTTTCTTCACATCGATCTCAGCCTTCAATGCTAAACCACAGGTTATATGTGGTGTACCTTGGAGAACACAGTGGAGACAAAAGCGCGCAAGAGATTGAAGGCCAACATCGCACATATATTCATCATGTAAAGCGCTCCAAAGAAGAAGCTTCAGCTTCCCTGGTTGCACAGCTACAAAGAATAGTCATCAAATGGCTTTCTCGGCTTTACTCACCTCAGGAGGAAGCAACCACCCTAGCTGGGTAACTTACTTTGATTTACTTAATTAAATGCACTAATGGGGTTGTTTGGTAACATGACTGTTTTAGCTGATTCGGTTTGTTGGTTTGACTAACGTTAGATAGCATTAGCTGATTCTAGAAAAGTGTCTTGGTGTATTAGTTGTTAGCTGATAGCTGATTTACATACAAATTGACTTTTCTCAAAAAGGTGATTATCAAAGGCTACTTTGAACAGTTTTTTGCAATTTTAAACATTTTGAAGCCAATAAGTTGTTACAAAAAAGCTAATTAATCAAACACTCATATTGATTGTTTAAACAAGTCAAACAGCTAATAGTGGTCAAATAAGCCAAAATTGAATTGATAGACTAACTATTTTACAACAAAGGCAAATATAATACTTCTCTGCCCCCGACATGTGCACAAAGGGGTACCCTGTTTGGCAAATAGTTGTTAGTGAGTCTGACTAGTTGATAACATTAGCCGATTGTGGAAAGATGTGTGGTATATTAGCTATTAGCTGAAAGCTGATTACATGCAAAATGACCTTTAAAAGTATAATTTATTTTCACAAAAAGCTTATTAAAAATGCAGCTTAGCTTTTTGAATTTTAGTATGAACAAATTGTACTTTTGGTCCTGTGAGTAGTATGGTACTGGCAATTTGAGTACGTGACTTTCAAAACTCCCAATTTAAACGTTTAACTATGCAAAAATTGGCAGATTTGGTCATCGGGCCAAATTGCCGGCCATTTTGGCCGAAAAAACATAAATTGGTTCGAATTTATTTATGTTGAGGGCAAAATCGTCATTTCACTCCCTTCTTCTTCATTCTCCCTTTCTCTTTCTTCTTCTTTGCTGCAAATACATAAAAATAATACGGTTGTTCGCGGGTGAATAGAAGGGCTAAGATGTGCAGTAGTAATTAAATGATGTCTTATGAAAGTTTGGATGACCACAGTGGACTCTGGAGGGATTGCTGCTGGGTTGTTGCAGATCAACACTGTGAGGCCTATCTGAGATTTCATGTTTCTTGCAGCACCAACCAAGGCTTGTGGAGTGGAGGTTGGGTGTTGCCATGAGGTGGATTCCATTATGAAAAATGACACTTCATGCTTAAAAGAGAAAGGGAGTCTACCTAAAGCCTTTTAAGGTGGAGGGAGGTTACTGCAATGTTGTTGATCCCACCATGGGATAAAAATCAGAGACTCCACTTGTCTTCGGCGGACTTTGTTGACCAACGGCGATCTTCAAGGCTTTGCACACGATTTATATCGTTTAAAGAAAGCTTAATGGCCACATTTTGCTTCATTTTTTGGGTTTTGTGTATAATGATATATAATGTTACAGAGAGAAAGGAAGAAGAGTGAGCATGGAAAGTTTTTTGGATTCTTCTAAAAGAAAGTTTATCCAGACTATTATTTCTTTGCTTCATTTTATGTATTAGCAGCAAAAGAAGAAGAAAGAAAGAAGAAGAAGAACGAAGAAGAAAGGGAGAATGAAGAAGGGAGTGAAATGACGATTTTGCCCTCAACACAAATAAATTCGAACCAATTTGTGTTTTTCCGGTCAAAATTGGCCGACAATTTGGCCCGGAGGACCAAATCTGTCAATTTTTGCATAGTTAAACGTTTAAATTGGGAGTTTTGAAAGTCACGTACTCAAATTGCCAGTACCATACTACTCACAGAACCAAAAGTGCAATTTGTTCTTT
>VALG01016845.1:12500-14857 GCA_009835305.1 Ipomoea purpurea
GTTAAGTACAAGTCTCACGCATGTTAAGCACAAGACTCACGCATGTTAAGGCAGTTAATCACAAAAACACACGCACTTTAAGTTTTAAAAACAACTCACATTAAGTACAAAACTCAAGCACCATAAGCACATGACTCACGCACATTAAGCAAAAAACTTACACATTAAACATAAAATTCATACACTTTAAAGTTTCAACAACAACTCACATTAAGTACACAAAACTCATGCACATTAAGCACAACACTCACGCAGATTACGCACAAGACTCACGCACATTAAATACAAAACTCACACATATTAAACATTACACACACACATTAAGCACAAATCTCACGCACATTAAACACAAGACTCACTCATATTAAGTACAAAATTCACGCACATTAATCATCCACACGGGAAACACTTAAATCCCCTGAACTTGAACACACACACACACACACACACACACACACACACACACACACACACACACACACACACACACACACACACACACACACACAACACACACACACACACACACACACACACACACACACACACATATATATATATATATATATATATATATATATATATATATATATATATATATAGATTTTGAATCCGGTGCAACCCCCCTAATTAGGTGTGTTCGTGAGCACCGATCCTGAACATTCATTTTAATATTTTAACGGTTAGGATTTATTGTTTGTTTTATTGGTAAATGGAAGGTATGGAATATAATTAGGGGTAGTGATGTAATTTTTGCAGTGCATTTAATGTCTTTCCATTTTTTTCCCATGTGAAATATATGGTTAAGTATTCTATTTCCTTATAGGTGGTGGTGGTATTTGTGTAGAATTTGTATTCATCTAAGCGATTCATCTCCATAGAAAACGCAGAAGAGGAATCGTCACCAAGTAGCTTCAACTCCGTCACCCAACAACTTCTTCTCCATCACCAGCAGCTTTAACTCCGTCGCGCGGTGACCGGACTTTCTGATTCTCCATGGCTGGGTCCTCCGTTAAGCGGTCAAAGCGTTGAAGGGGTAGTTCTTTCGGTGTTGATCAAGGTATTTTTCTAGTACTCAATGCCTGTTTTTTCTTAGTTTGATTGTGTCATTTATTTTGTTTGGGGGTAGGGGTTGTTGATGCATAGCGGAACGGTGGGTTTTGGTGTGGCGGGGAGGGGAGTTTTTTTGACCGGGGTGTTGGTAGTTTGTACTAGTTTCTAGTGGTAGCTTACAGTGACGATGTTACTGGTTCTAACTGATCATGAGTTGGCTACTCTCGTTCTTCTTAACATTCATGAGATGCAAAATTTCTAAAAAACAAATGTATGTGTGTATAAAGCATCCAGCGTGTGCATTCTGCTGTTTATAGGGTGTTGCATTTTATATTACGTGCATTTTTCTGATATGTGCAAATTATATTTGGGATTATTGGCTGCCTCATTTTGATTCCATTTTCTGTGTGGGGGAGTTTGTAAGTGGGGGTTTTGTCATTTGTTTTTGGCAGGGGGCTTGTGCGTCCCTAAAATTAATGTGTGCTTATATTCGGTTTTCTTTTTTCCTTCTCGCGTGTTTTAACTGTTTTGTATCCAATCATTGTAGACTATTGGTGAAATTTATGCGCCAAGACTAACGTGTTAGCAAGAGCATTGTAGGATATGGTCCAGTTTATGTGTTTGGGTTTGGCCTCTGGGTTTGTGCATCGCGATTGTTTTTTCCTGTTTTTTGTATTTAAGTGGGTGCGCTATGGGTCTTTGGTTGGTGCGTATGTCCTTTTCTATCAATTCTATGCTGTCGTGCAGTTGTATTTTTTTTATGTAATGGTGTTTTTTTTGTTTTGGTTTCTGTGATTTACTTTTGTCATTCCCAGGTGATTTTGCAGTTGATCCGGTAGTCGCTGTTTTGGAAGAGCCGGTTGTTGCTGTCGATGTGGTGGCACATTTGCCACGGACCGATGCTGCCGAAGGACCGCCTCAGCCCGCACAGCCAGCCCCGGTGTTGGATGGCTCAAGATGTTGAGCCTAATGAAGTTGATGATGCATTGTTCCCCCCTTTGAAGATTCGCGTTTCTCCGAAGCATCTGGTTAAACCAATGAAGCGGTTTAATACTTGCCAAAGGATAAAGTTTTTAGTGACATCGTTTGTGTGTTCCTGGATGTTGGTTTGGTTTACGAATTTTCACGTCGACATTGTGTGTTACATATGTATCCCATATTTCACTTTCAATTTGTGGTTGTTTTTTTTTCCCCTCCTGGTTTTTTAACGGTCGTGCGAACATGTGTGCCAGGGGAAAACTAACCCAAAACAGAAAAAATAACGCCTGCAATTTAATAGCAATATGCACTCACTTCGATCCCCC
>VALG01016848.1:0-14364 GCA_009835305.1 Ipomoea purpurea
GGCGGAGTGTGGCACGGGTGGACCTCGGCACGCTGCCAGTAGGTGGTTGCCCATTGGGTGGGGATCTCGGAAAGCGTGCCGGAGGGTCGTACCACAGTGGCACCCAGTGTTGTGGCCGAGGTGCGGTTGGCCTAACTTTTTTTATTATTATTTTTTTTAAAATTTTTGGCTATGTGTTAGGGGGGCCCTTCACTTTTTCAACATAGTCCTACGAGACTATGTCATTGGGCTCTCCCGTCGGGGTTGGTACGCGCGAGGTCAGACCTCGTGTCCCCTTAGGGTACGTTAGCCACTCGGGCTGAAAGTCTTTCTGGACTACGCCACTGGCTCTTCCGCAGGGGTTGTGTCGCGATGGTCGGATCTCGTGCCCCCTTAGGCTGCGCCAAACCGCTTGGCCTTTATTAGCCATCGGGCTCCTCCGTCAGGGTTTACGTCTATTAGACCTCGTGTTCTTTAGGGTGCGCGTTAGCTGCTCGGGCACAGTTCGACAGGACTTTGTGCCACCGGGCTCTTCGTCCGTTGGTACCGCGATGGTCGGCCTCGTGCCCCCTTAGGGTTTTTTCATCGGTGGGTTGGTACGCGAGGGTCGTATATCCTCGGTGCCCCTTAGGGTTTCGCGGGGGGAAAGACTTGAGTGGAGGCACTCGATCGTTCCCCCTGTTTCATGATTTTCCTATTTTGTTTAGTTTGTTTGTTTGTTTTGTTTTTTTTTTTTTTTTTTCTTTTTTTTTTTAAATCGAGCGGGAATTGGAATTCAATTCGAGAGACCGTTGTCAGGGAAGTCTCTGGTCGCTGACCCTCTCTCCTCCCCTCGGAAAGGCAAATACTTTGCCGAACTTGGGCTAATTTTTTGCAATCGAACAAATTACTTCAATATAGATGGATGGACGGTTGGCGGCCGAACGCTAATTAAGTAATGTAAGCCAAAAATCATGGACTCTTCGTGTCAGAGTAGGTGAGCGGGGCAGGCCATAGCCACCGCTTGTGGAATGCCAAATCCAGGCCGGTGCGCACGACCCGGTGACCAGGTACATTGATTTACTCTCGCCTAACATTAGCCTGAGTGTCGGACCCCACAACGTTAACTAGAGAAGACCAATGTAATAAAATATAATTAATAATTAATAATAATAATTAATAATTAATAAGAAGTAATAATCATATTAATATAATAATAATATAATATATTTTATTATTATTATTAATTATATTATTATTATTATTTTATTATTAGTAAAAAAAGGATTGCTTGCTATGAAATAAACTGTGTAAACAGCACATGGCATTACGTAAAAGGCCATGATTCCATGAATCTGTGTTGATTACAGCACGGATTTGTGCCCTGCGAGTGAGTGAGTGACGCACCATGCCGCCCACCGCGTACACATTTCGATTTGTTTCAACCTGTAGTTTTCCAGATCATAGAACAAGTCGGGGGCAATGCTCCAGTCCAATATCCATCTCCTTTCCAATATAATATACTTCAATTTTGATTTTTAACTTCCATTCTTTGCACACACATGTTACATATACATCTACAAACACAGTGCGGGCCAAAACTTGAGCGGAGTCTTCTCATCCTTCCTACTATATTTCATAACAGAGTTCACGAACATCTATCACTCATAACCCCTAGCCTTTTTTCTGATTATATTCAATGTGCAGAATGTGTTATTGTTTTTGTTGAATATAACTATTTTGCAGAGAAGATAACTAGATTAATGGACATGCTGAAGCTAATGGAGGTGAAGAAGAAGAACACCTGGAGTACGTGGAAGAGCTGATGATCGTCCATAATGAAGTTTGGCTGTAAAATTCACTTTCTACAGGAAACATTATCGTGGTAAATAATATCCATCAAGTAATATTCGTTGCAATCTAATAATAATAATAATAATAATAATAATAATATAATAATAATAATAATAATAATAATATAATAATATAATAATATAGCGGTGAAAATTGCAGATAAAAGGAGAAGAGAAAAAAGAGTTTTAATTAGAAAGGATAAATTATGCCATTTCTTTAAAATAATAGGATAAAGAAGTTAGGAGTTTATTTTGAAACGTTTCAAAATAAGCTTTTATTTTAAGCTAGGAATTTATTTTGGGACATTATAAAATAGAATTTATAGCTTATTAGTAGCTTAAAATAAGCTATAAGCTCTGACAAGCAAAGCTTACTGTTTCTCATGTGAAAACATAGAAGGAATTCAATCACTACTAATTGGTATTTTTTTATTTCTTTTAATGCATCAATGACGATAGATGCATTCGCCGCACAAACACTTTAATCCAAAACGCTACAAAATATCATTTAAGACAGTTTCAAGACTTTTGCAGCGCACTCAAAATTTTAGTTAATTTTTTAATGGTTTTTAAAATCGAGGAAAGTCTCTTCAACCCCTTCACCTTCTTATTTTAGACTCTTTTCATTGTCTTAAGACCAACAAATATGAATTTAAAATAAGGAATTACAAAAGTTAAACATTTCGGTTCATCTTAACCCAAGTATATCATATGACAATATGAGATTGGTGAATGACTTGAGCAGGCAAGGCCTACATCCCTGCTTAAATTATTTGTCCAATATTTCCACCTTCCCATTTTGCTCCTGCCTTGCACAGAATCAAGTAAGTGTAGTAAACGAGATAACTTCAGCTAAATTGATCGGACAATTGACTTGATAATCACAAAGTTCTAAATTTAATTAACTTCATATATGAAAATAGTCTATTGATTTTCTTAGTTTGAGACAGTCAATTATAGACAACTTTAAACATACTATTATACATCCTTGCGATCATTACTAGTTAGGGTCACAAAACAAATTTCATTATATGTGATTTTTGGCCATTATACTAATTGCGTATCGAAAGGAAATGCGTTTTCATTATTTTCTGTTGTGATCATTTTTGTCAACTAGACTGTGGCTAATATTTGAAGGAAATAATATAATATGAAAGAAATTAAGGCTATTTCAATCAAGAATAACTCATTTCTATCCATCAAAATAAAAAGTGGTACAAATAATTCTGTGGCCTGGGCTTAGAATTCCGTATTACTTTTATTCACTTACAAGTTACAAGTTGTGTGACAATCTTGTGAGATTTTATCAGGAAAGGGTAAATGTAATTTTTTTTTTTTGAGAGTAGGTAAATGTATTTTATTAAAATAAAATATATGAAAGAAAAGAAAAGTTGAGCGATAATTTTGTTGGGTAGAAGCTTAGATAGAATATTGAGAGTTAAGTCCAACATTTGTTATCGAAACATGCATGCTGTTGACGGCTACACAAGAATAAGTGATTAAAATTGTGCATTTACTACATACTAGCTATATCTTTTTGATGTATGTAATAGTAAGCGATTGATCCTAATAAATTTTTATATTCCGTATATAATTGTACACTAGTAGTGAAAATAATACTAAATTTATGGGAATAAAAGTGTTAATAACTTTTTTATTTCAAATTTATAGACAATAATCATAAATCATACTTTAAAGAAACAAATATTGTTTGCAACTAAGATGGCAATAGAAAAACTTAAGCACGAAAAATCAGGAAGAGACACGACAATTAAATTCAAAACTCCATATACTTTCTTATGAAGATATTTAATTGGAATTACAAGGAGCAACGTTTATTCCCATATATATATATATATATTGTTAGGAACCTTGTATTAGGATTTTGATGATACCAATGTAATGTAGAAAGTAGACCCTTAACTCCTACGTTTTTCTGTATAGCTACTTTCGTTCTAGACGAGAGTTGCCATAACTCATCTGTAATTCGTGTTAAGCTAGAACAAACACACGAAAAGAGTTATGTTTGGTAGATAGGCTGATGAAGACGAAAGAAGACATCACAGCAACCGAAAGCAGGATGTGTCATCAAGAAGACAGTTCTTTTCAAGACTATCCCAACAAGTATTCTTCTTTTCACCAACAAGAAGAATGTTTTACCTGTCTGATTTGACAACATCCTAGGAAAATAAGGACCTCAACTCATGGGACGCGCTCTTCAATAAGCATTTAATGAAACTGTACTATCTCTGGAACTAAAGGACAAAAGACATCAAGTCCTCCATACCTTCAACGGCTACATAGTACAAACTCATTAATGGAGCATTTAATGCATGAGGCTCCATGGTCCTTGTCCAACGGATAAAAGGTTCGAAAATTTCATCTCCCTCCAATGGATGAATTTTCACTGCCTATATAAACCAACCTTCATCAACTAAGAAGGTGCTGGTTCATTATCACTCTAAACTCTATCTTGCAAAAAGTCTTTGAAAAGCAAATTCTCTTAAAGCTTTTTGCGAACCAGTTACTCAAGGTGTTAAGGCATTTAAGCAGTTCATCCATTACTGTCCTACACCTTAGAAGAAGTCTTGTAATCAAGGAGCAATCATTCAAAGGCATCAAGACTTCACAGTTGGAGAAATCAAGAAATACTTTCTCACCAACCTCAACTTAGAAGAAGAAGTTGATAGAGGCGGAGTAAACTCTCGGAGTTGAAAAACCTTCAAAGGCTGTCCGGCTTAGTGATCAAGGAAGTTTTTGTGTAAATTGTCCTAAAAGAGTGATAGTGCAATCCTTCCATCAGTTGTGGAAGAAGAGTGGAAGTAGGCAACGTTTGGCCGAACCACTATAAAATCTCGTCCACTCCTCTCTTTTACTTATTGCCTTACTTTACTGCTTGCATATCATCATTTTCCATCACTTCACTTAATACTTTGTCAAACTCGTGCAACCCTAACTTTATATTATTTCCGCTGTGCTTATTTTACTCTAAGTTTTGTCTGGGTTTTTCTTTCAAAAAGAAACGAAAAACGAGAGTCTATTCACCCCCCCCCCTCTAGACTCACCACTCAACCTATCGGGACCAA
Organism: Ipomoea purpurea; assembly: GCA_009835305.1. Taxonomy (NCBI): domain Eukaryota; kingdom Viridiplantae; phylum Streptophyta; class Magnoliopsida; order Solanales; family Convolvulaceae; genus Ipomoea; species Ipomoea purpurea. The sequence continues at coordinate 4,898 of VALG01016848.1, forward strand.
CATATAATATATATAATATATATATATATATATATATATATATATATATATATATATATATTATATATATAATATATATATTATATATATCCTTCCAAATATTCTATTCGGTCGGGGTGTGGGAGACTCATAGGGTTGGGTTCAGCCTTTTGGAAGAATATATATTTTATAAATCATTAATGAAGAGAATTTTTTTTTATTTTTTTTTTTATTTTTTTTTTGAAGCTAGGATATTAAAATATAAAAAGAAAAAGCCTCTAACATTATCTACATCCAACAAAATATTTTCACCTCTGACCATTTTAGACGTGGAATAAAATTTTTAAAAAGTTTTCGATATCATCTATATATATTATTTTTTTTTGTAATACCAATGTTGCCAACTCCAATCCATAATCGTCCAATAATCTTGATCTCTGCCACCAAACCTCCTCTTATCCGCCGCCGCATGCACCGGCGAGATGAAGGATGATCTTCCGAAGAAGAGTTTCAATTGCTGCTGCGTTTTGCTCCTCTTTTCTCCACCCTCTTCTGCATCTCCCTTTGCGTCGCCATGTCTGCCAGATCTCGCTCACCCAACCCCCACTTCTTCCTCCGACACGCCACACTCCACAACTTCAACCTCACCGCCGGCAACCTCCTCACCACCAACATCTCCGTCGCCCTCGCCGCGCACATCCCCTACAGGCACCGCGGCATCTACTACGGACCGCCTCCACGTCTACGCCGTGTACCGGAACCAGACAGTCACCCTCCCCGCTCCCCTCCCTGCGTCCTACCAAGCCTACAAAGGACGTGGCCGTTTGGTCGGCGTTCCTGAGTGGAAACTCCGTCCCGGTGGAGCCCGGCGGCGTCGGAAGGGAAGAGCAAAACGCCGGGAGAGTGTTGGTGAACATCATAGTTGAAGGTTGGATTAGGAAGCATTTTTGGAATTTAGAGGTGGGTCCGTGTCGTTTATCTGCAAATTGCCCTGCATTTTTGGATTTTGGGTCGACAAGTATCAAGTCTTCTCCGTGCAAAGCTGCCATGTTGAGGTTCATGATTATTTTACTTTTCTTGGTATGGCTATGTTTTCTACAATAATGGAGCTAGCTAGGAAAAGGTCCAAGACTCCAAGCAATTAAGTTTCCTCATCATATTATTTTAAAACAGCAGAAACATACTTAGCTTATTAGTCAATTTTAACTTATTTAATCACTAATAAACTACCAGGACTATGTGTCTAATGGTACCCGGGGTTTAACTTCCATTGCCTTAGTGGAGGCAGATTATGAGTTCGAGCCTTAGTGGAGGCGGGTTGAGAAAATAATATGAACAGATACTTTACAATGTAACAGCTTATTGTTTTAAAATGTTAAAATAAAAAAAGATGCTCAAAACACCTCTGTAAAGTGAGTATTTGTTATATAATTATTACTCCATCTGTCTTCATTTTATTTGTCTGGTTCGATATGATTAACGAGGTTTGACTAAAGTTATTTTTAATTAAAAATTTCATAATGTTGTGTAGTATTAGTATATAAAATGTGATTGATGGGGGTATTTTTTAAATTTGATGTGAAAGTTAGACAACTTTTAATTTGAAATTGATGAGTATTTACATGGTGGTAGACAATATAAAGAAGGAATTATAAATTTGATAATGTCGCAAGGAGGGGATGCCGAAGGCAGGGCTAGTGACTGGAGTGAAGTCGTAACAAGGTAGCCGTACTGGAAGGTGATATCTTTTTTGAAGTGAGAGAGTTTGTAAAAATTAAAAAAAAAGGGCTTAAATTGAGGTTCAAATATTTACTAGCAAACAAATAATATAAAGTTTTAATTTTGGACAGATTGCACTATACATATGGAGGGTTGATGTGTAACAAACTAAGGAACGTACGTCATGTCGGCAAATTTATTTTGTAGACTCTCCCACCTTGTAAAATGAATTGGATTCAAAATACATAATTTATATATTGAATGTTTATAATTTTATAAAAGGTAAATTTTGAGTTATTTAGTATGTAAATTAGAGTTTTTTGCACTTTTGGTCTCACGACTATAGTGGCACTAGCAGAATTGATTTACGACTTTTGAACCTTGCAATTTTAGTCCACGATCATGATTTTTTTGTGCAAAAATGGTTTTCCGGTTTCACTTCCGTCAAAATTCTACGGAAAATTATATTTTGAGATAAGTAAAATGTCAATTTTATGCACCTGTTAAAAATAGATTAAAAAAATTCCGGTGGAATTTTGACGGAAAAGTGGCCGGAAGGACCATTTTTGCAAAAAAATCAATACTCGTGGACTAAAATTGCAATGTTCAAAAGTCGTAAATCAATTCTGCTGAGACCTATTTTAGTGGTTGTCAAAAGTGCAAAAACTCATGTTAAATTATGACATTAGAGTGATGTAAGGCTAGAAAATTATAGATAAGCTAGCATCCTTATTCTTGCGGTACCACATAATGTGAATTTCATTTATGATCATATTATGAATAAAGAAAGAGTTAATATAGTAGTCAAATCCCTTAACAGCACGCAGTGCATGCATGTCGCTACATTCAAAGTTGATTCATTAATGGAATAGTGGTGACACTCCACTGTGAAGACATCTAAATGGACTTAACAGCATTATATGTAAATGCTTGACAATATACACTACAGTATACATTAATATACAGTAATACATACATATACTATATATATAATAAAAGAGATCAGTTACGGTTATATGTCTCAAGTGAAACGTAATATAGAGTTTAATCTCAATCATATCGTTGTATCAATGTTGTGTAACGCTTGAACATTGGTAAATAATATGGTTATTGGACGCGTGGTGGACTAATTGAGGTTATAAAGTAAGTAGCTTTATTGATAATTAGACTGATATTTTATGTTAATTGGGTTAATTAATGGCCCATTTAAATATTTATTGGCTTTAATTACTTAATTAAATGTATTGAATGCTGGATTGTTCGGCCCAAGTTGGTGAAATATTTATTTGAGTTGGACCAGGCTGCTTGGATGAATTGGGTTACCTAATTAGCGGGTTTGACATGGTCTTGGCCCATCAAAATTATATATGGATTACACAATTTTGAGGAAAATGGATTATTTGATATTATTTGAAATTTAATGAAATTATGAACCTGGACACAATGGTGTCCGATACATCCTTGATTTAATTAAAGAAATTAATTAAATAAGGGAATTAAGAGTTGGTTGAGAGTTTCTCTCACCCTCACCACTATAAATAGTGGTTTCATTTTCAAAGAATGGGCTCTGGAAATTGCATATCGAAGCTCTGCTGAAATCTCGCCAGGATATCGTCTGGAACAGGCCCGTAGTATATATATACTGCGTATATTGCGCTGAGGAATACGTCATTTGAATATCGGAAGCCCTTCTTTGAAGATCAAGCTGCATATTATCCCTTCATTGAAGAACAAGCTACATAACTCCGGATTGGCCCTTCAGCAAGGAACTACTTCCAGCTCGACATACTTCCAGTTCGGCATAGCTTCCAGCTCGCATACTTCCAGTTCGGCATACTCGGTCCGAACTCAGCATACTTCCGGTTCAACATACTTTGGAACTCGGCATACTTCAAGTCAGCATACTTGAACTCGGCATACTTCCGGTTCAACATACTTGAACTCGGCATACTTCCAGTTCAACATACTTTGAACTCGGCATACTTCAAGTTACAGCATACTCGTGAACTCTGCATACTACAACAAGGAACAAGGAACTACTTCAAGTTCAGCATACTCTGAACTCGGCCACACTTCCAATTTGGCACACTTCCAATAGGCATACTTGTAGTAGAGAATCAGAGGACTTCTCTATACAGAGATTGTACCCCTCACGTTTGATATATATTGACTACTTGTAACTGATACTTTGAATTTTGAATATATACAATTCAAGTTTTTCGCGTTTACAATGGTAACAACGAATCTCAGCAGTTAATTGTGAATTTGGAGTAGCATTTGATTCAAAGGTATTTCGTGCACTGGAGTAAAAAATAAAAATAAAAAAATAAAAAAAATCAAAGCAAAACTAAACAATCTTCTTCACTACGTCATCTTCATCCACTCGCAGTCACTTGTTGCATGCTCTGTGTGTGTGTTTGAACCATTTGTGATCACTCGCAGGCGAGAAGAAGGTAAATCGTCAGGCGAAGTGTCTTCTCCATTGTTGGTTGTTGTCTTTGTATCTTCTCCATCTCTGATCACTCACAAGCGATAACAACGTTAATACCTTCGGCGCAAAGTAGTATAGAGGATTAATGACTTCCGAAGAAAATGTACTCCGACGGAGGTTGACTCTTTCATGATACAAATTTTTTGGGATTAATGTTAGAAAATCAAGATTCAAAGTAATGCATCTTAAAGAGGAAATTTGTGCACCTTAAGTTTAAAGTTATGCACCTTCCGCTATGAAGTAGTAATTCTTAACTTTTTAATGTAATATAATCAAAATTCAAAGTAATGTAAATTCCATGCACCTTAAAGAGTAAAGTTGTATGTCTCAAGGTATATAAAGCTATGCACCTACATCTTCGAAGTAGTAATTTCTCAACTTTTTAATGTAAGTCAATCAAGATTTAAAGTGTTATAAAAAAAAAAGATTTAAAGTAATGCACCTTACGCTTTTGTAATTTTCATTGACAAAAATTTAAAAATCTTTTGGATTTGTCGCAAGCAAAAGACAGTGTCTAAATCCTCAACAAAAACATAATACAAAGGTATAGCAAATGTCTCAGATCAATAGATCTCGATCATTCGTGAATTTGGACTCACAATACATACGTAGCAAAACCACATCGATTCTGGAGTGACAATCTTGGTGTAGTGCTACGTATCTATGTGCAAATCATATTTTTCATGTCCAAATTAACAACATGTAGAAATAGATTACTACTTTGTTTGAGACAAATTAAAGTAGCATCGAATGAGCTACAAGTGAACTACATCTCTACAAAGGATCGGACCAACTTGCAAACATCTTTACCAAACCACTCACCACTAGTAGATTCAAGATTCTAAGGGACAACCTTAAGTTTGAGGGACATATTAGGATTTTGTATTTTATCAGCTTTAGGAGTTATATCTCATCTTGTATATTATTGTATTGTAAACTCTACTTTTTACCCATCATGTTTTGGTTAGACCTATCTCGGGCGTCACCCTATAAATAGTCTTTTCATATACTTTGTAAATATGATTAATCAATATTCAATAATAAAAATTCTGTGTAAAATTGAAATTCTTGTTTTTATCATGACAGTTCTGTGGCACCAAATACTTCCAATACTTCGGACATGACAATTTACAAAAAAAAAAAAAAAAAAAAAAAAAAAAAAAAAAAACACGGCCCCATCTCTTTTTTTTTTGAATGCTACTTAGCTCTATTACAATGTAGTAATCTGTTCATATACTTTCTTAACCTACTGAAACACAAAGAGCCAATAACGCCTTCACTGAGGCTCGAACTCACAACCTTCCAAATGAAGGTCCAACCCGAATACCATTAGACCACATAGTCCTGGTCACGGCCCCATCTCTAAATCCCAAAAAATCTCACTCTATTTCTTAAGTTAATTTAGTAATGTTGAAACTCGAAGTCGAATTTTCTTCAAGTTGGAAAGAATGAAGGATTCAATTATGTATTTATGTATGTGTCATATATCCAATTAAATTTTCGTTAAAAGCAAATAATGGTAGATGGTTCAGATCTTCAACCTGACCTGCATAACGAAAACAGAAAGTATTAGACGTTAGCTTTCGCCTAGCTCTCTCAGCATTTGTAAGAACCCTTCCATGCCGGACCAGTCATAAGAACATGCATATATATATATATATATATATATATATATAATAACATTATGCATGCGTTTCATTATTATTATATAATAATGGTTATTGAGATTAACATTTCCATTAATATTGGAGTTAATTATTAGTAACTATCGTTAATTAGGAAAGTGTAATTATTTTTTAAGATATGTAAATATTAATGCGAAATTACAATTTTGTCGAATAATGTTGGTATACCATATTTTCTACCCTTTTCAAAAATGTCACTTTTTTTATTGAGTTATATACTTATAGTACTTTTTCCTCCTAAATTATTCAAGTGGTTGTTTTTCTCCTAAAATGTTAAATGGACATATTTATCCTTAAATAAATATTTCATTTATGTTTATTCTCTAACAATTATGACCACAATTTATTCAAACTAAGCCAAAATATTTCAATTACAATTTAGAATCGAAACTCGATATTTAAGTTTATTAAAATCGCGAACCGAAAATGGTCGGTTCATGTTCCGAATTGAAAAAAATAAAAATATATTTATTGTTGAATTTAGATTATTTTAAAATTTTTTAAAAAATAAAATTTTAAAATAAAGACGGTTCAAAATCGCGAACATGATCCGGAACCTCCAGTTCACCGTTCATGATCCAGTTTTTCGATTCATAATTTAATAAAAACTGAAATCTAAATATTCTGTTTGGTATCTGAATCATAACCAGAAACTTTTAATTTGATTGCTATAGTGTCCGGTTCAGTTCAAATCAAACCGTGGTCATCCCTACGTATACGCAATAATTTGTTGGAGAAGAAAAAAAATAAAATGTTTACGTTAAGGGTAGAAATGTCAATTTAATATATCAGGGGAGAAATCGTAACTTTTAGAATAATGGAGGGGGTTAATGTGCTTACATGAATAATTCAAGGGGAAAAAATTCTATAAGTATATAACTTAGGGGAAAAGTGTTATTTTCCCAATTATTTATTATTTCATTTTTAATAATGTTTATTATGGTAATATATATATATAATTACCATATACTATTTACCATCTAAATAACCCGTAGTAATTACCAACCATATTTAACAACTAAATTTATTATGATAATTAAACATAGAGATCTCAGGACATTATATATAATAATTAATATATATATATATATATATATATATATAATATAAATATATATATATTATATATATATATACTTCAATAATATAAATTACCCGTCCACTTCCGTTGATTACTTTTGAATAAATCTTGAAAATTAATGGCAATTAAGGAATTAATAATTTCCGTAATATAAGGAAATAGATAATACACATATTACGTCCATAATTAAAGAAAATTTTAAAAAAAATTATGATAATTATTCAATTCACAGATTATTACTTCCACACAATTGTGCAAATTATTCCAATTCACATATTATTACACATACAAAATTATGATAATGGTTACTTTTGAATAAAATCTTAATAATTATAATAAATAAGAAATTAATTCACCCACTATACTTTTATTAAATAGTTTTTTATACTTGCTGTAATATAGATTTTATCTAATCAATTAAAGAAATTAATGATATACATATTAATTACATACATAATTAAAGGAAATTAAATATACACATATTACGTTCATAATTAAATGAAATTAGACATACACATTGTTTTATTACGAATAATATATACTCCTTAATTACCATAATTATTTAGATTACATGGGAGTCATAATTAGCATAACATTAATTAAGAATAATATATACTCCTTAATCATCATATATTAATCATAATAAAACAATATCATTTTTATTGGAATTAATGATAATTTTACATGCCCATATAGAAAATTAATCATACACATATTACGGTGGGTAATTAAAGAAAAATAAATATATACATATTACATCCATAATTAAAGAAAATTAAACATACATGTATTACGTCCATATTACCAACTTGTATTTAGCACTGTAATTTTACTATAGTAATTAAACATAGAAATTCTCTTTATTTGATTATAATATATTTTTGTTAGTTAAAATAATACTCCGTATCAATTAGCCATGCTCTTCCTTATTCTTTTATTTATACTTTCATAATATAAATTTTAAGTAATCAATTTCAACACTAATATACAATCTTATAATTTCAAATAAATGTACACTTTCAAATATTAGAGTTGTTTTATAATGTTATCATTAATTTTATTACTCAAAGATATGGAGGAGGAGGAAAAAAAGTAAAAATTCGATATAACGAAAAATGATATTACTTAATAAAAGTAATGAATTGGCAATAGAATTAGTATAATTAACTAATAATTATTATGGTAATTAAGCTAAACATGAGTCATTGTATTTGTTTTATAATAATACAATAATTATTTCTCTTTTTTTCAATATTTATTTCAGTAATATATAATTACATAAATCATATACGTATCGATTATTTCCAAAATAATTGCAGACAAACGATTGATATATTATTCCAATTAATTGAGTGATACTGTTTAAATTAATTGTTTATAATCAAAGTTAAATGTACATTTCAAATATTAGAATTGTTTTAAGAATTTTTTTAATTATTATCTAAAATAATAAATACATGAACAAAATGTAATCTGCTGCATCTGCACGGTAATTAATACTGTTTCGATTAAATGATAACACAACGTTGCAAAGTTTAAAGAAATTACGTTCATTGAATATGTCTAGTTTCTCGATCTCTGAGTGAATGCTAGTAATATATATATATAAGTAGATAAAGTAGTATATATGATGTTACTATATAATCAAATATAGTAAATATAATAGTAATATATATAACTAGTGCACAGACAACGTTCAACAAAATTTAAAAAAATTACGTTCTTAGTATTCTATGTTCTCGATCTCTTGCAGGTGCATGGTGTATATATGATCAAATATATATATAGTTAATAATACTAATAATATATAATAACATATATATCATATATTAATATTAGATATATATACTAGTAGGATGCGAATGCACAGAAACCATTCCCAACAAAATATAAAGAAATTAACGTTCTTGTTTCTATTTCATCATCTCTGAGTGCATGCTCAGAAGCTAGGGATTGATGAATTCTGACAAAATTTATCGATGTGATGCTTCGCACATTTAATGATATTGATGTTTAACACAAGGGCATAAAGATAGAAACACAAACACTAAAATTATTGTTGAAATCCTCCAGAAGAGGATCGGACGCAAGCTACAGAGTCCATCTTTGAAGTCACGAAAGAAAAACAACTACTAACCAACGATAAATTCTGGATGTTGTGGAGCTCCAACATTCCTAAATTCAACACCTGTAAAAGCTACGTTGTTGTGTACGTTGCTGGAACTATTGGCAGCTAACGTTTTATTAATTGTTAGTTTTTTTGTTCTACTGGTTGAGCCCTGGAAGGTAATTAATTAACATATGGACTATTACCTCAATCCAAAAAAAAAAAAAAAAAAAAAAAATATTAAATTATAGTGTATTGTCTAATAAAATTTATTAAGATTTTCAATTATTAAAAAATGTAAAGGTGGAATAATAATTATTTTTTAAAAGTTAGGCTGGTAAAGTTTAATTCTCATCTTGAGTAGTGTGCCTATTTTTGCATCATTATCCCTGTCTACATATTGAT
>VALG01016849.1:0-18963 GCA_009835305.1 Ipomoea purpurea
ATATTTTAATGGAGAGAAATTTTTTAGGAATTGGGCGGGAAAGTTAAAATTTCAGGATTTTGTTTTTATATAATAGTTAGATTAGATGTTCAAAGAGAATTGTATTACACTATTTTATAATTTTAGAATAGAATATTTAACCAGATTATGTACCAAATGGGAAAAGTAGAAATCAATATATTTTAATGGGAAGAGAAGATTTTTTTAGGAATTGGGCGGAAGTTAAAATTTAGGATTTTTGTTTTTATATATAGTATAGATAAAAAACTAGTATTTCACCCGTGCGATGCACGAACATAAATTCTAAATATTGATTTATGTTTAAGAAATTGAAATTAATTATTTTTTGTTATTATAGTTGCAATATACACATTTTTCGAAATTGGAAGCATTTCTAAATTGCATAAATGGTTAATATAATACAAACCAATAATAACATGTGATATGACATGTAAACTGCTAATACAACTGTCATGGTTTAAACATCGATTTCTTTAATAGTAGTCCAATGAGATCAAATTTGAACCCTGATTCCTTTGTTTTATTGTATGCATATGACAACATTAAGTTGGAAATTACTTCCTCTGCGGGTTTAAAACGGTAGTCTGGGTAAATGAGTCAATCCCAATCATGGCATTACACCTCTTTCGGATTAGATTCAAATCACCACCACTTTGTTGTATATGAGTAATTTTCATCAATTATTTAGAAACAGGGGTGATTCATGTTTATAGCTTTAAAGCATCTTTGTCGTACGACAATTCCTTTGTTACAACAACTGATTACCTAAAGTAATTAAATGTTTCGAAGAAGAATTTTTTTACTTAGATTACTTGTATTTCTTTTAGCACGGACATAAATATTTTTAAAGTTGTATTAAAAAAAATTTATACATTAGTTGAACCCTTTTTTTTTAATCATAATAAAGGATGTTGTTACATTAATTGTAACCTAATAATTAACAATATTATTATGGTCTTGTGAAAATTAAATGTTGATTATCACCATTTAATTTTCACAAGACCATATGACTTTATTATATATAGGATAAAAAATTTCATTTTAACTTTCCGCCCAAAACAGTCATGTATTATTAAGGTTTGTCTAATAATATTGTTTGACGTGAACATTTTTGCATGGACGCAACTTGCACACATGGACTACTCGTGATTCAAATAAAATAAAATTGGACTTGCAACCTCACATAAGGCATGGGGTAAGTGGAATGCACAAAAGTGTCCAAATATCACTCTCGTAGCTATTCGACTTGCAACCTCACCTTGAACCCCACTCTTGTGGCAATTCAACCCAAGGTTGCCCATTCAGGAACACAAGGCATAAATTCTCCTTAATACCCGAAATACTCTCGTATTGGGCATAAGTGTGTGAATGTGTGGCTAGCTAGTGTACAAGCTCTACTCTCATAGCAACAAACACACTCCAAATGAAGCATATAAGTGAGATCCAACAATCATACACAAATTTCTCAACAAACTCATTCTACACAACAAGCCTAGAACACCCAAATAATCCCCTTATGCAATACAAGTCATATAGGCATCAATATAATATCAAAACATCAAACCAATTCCTAATCTCAAATTAAAACACTTAGTTACTCATACTATAACAATATTAAAAGAGTAATTGAAAGCATAAATGGAAATCAAAGGAAAAAGAGGAATAAGAAAACTTCACTATTAATAGCTTGAAATCCAAGAGTTGCAATTTATTGAGCTTGAAAAAGGAAAGAAACAAGTGAACAACAAATCTACACTAATCTAAGTTATTTTAAACTAACCCTAACTAGAGAAATGGAAGGGAAATGAAAGATGTGTTTTGGGTGGAAAATCTCATTTTAAATGGGCAAAAACGGAGCTGTCAAATGTTGCAGAAGCTGGCCATGCAAGGGTATGGCCACGGGCGTGGCCAGAAATACAGGGCACACTGCCCAGTGGCCTTAGACGAAATTCTGTGCACCTGATTCGACTTCTGGGTTATTTTTTATTTCCAAAACCTTTGAATTAGCTTTTTCATCAAAGTTGTAGCCCTTCAAGTTAGCTTTCTAATGATATAAAAATGACTTTATTTGGACATTTCTACGCAGAGATATGGCCAAAATACGTAGCAGTGGACGATTTGTGCGGCAGTTTCAACGTCTTGCTCTTTTGTTCCACTTTTGCCTTTGTTTGTCCAAATGACCAATACCACTAAACACACCATAATTTGGCTCTCTAAGAGGTGTTGCCTCCATCTTCATAGCTTCTCATTGGCTCCCATTGACTCTACATGCATCCAAAATGCCCCAAAAATTATTCAATTCATCTAAATCATCAAGAATTACACATAAACACACAAATGAATTAAATGAGGGACACCTTGGTCAAAGATTATAACAAATAATAAGAAAAATAAGCTTAAATGCAAGGTAAAATTACGATGTAGCTTGGCCTTCTACTTCACAAGGTCAGGAATATTTGCCCTCTGTATTTGCCTAATGGTAAAACTGTGAATTTCTGATATTGGTTACCAGGTTGAAACTTCATTCAATAAACTGCTAGATAGAGTTTGTAAGCTCAGGCAAGCAATGATGATAGAAGTTAAGGTCGATGTTTCGTTAGGCACTGCATTAGAGACATTTAGGAGTGTATATAAAGTGGCAGAGCATCTCCAGGAGCGAATGCTTTTGGATTGGCATTTGGCCAATTTGGGTATTCTAATTCTTCGTTGATGTCTGAACTATCCATAGCTTTTGGGGATCAAGACCATCCTTACGAAATGGACGGGGTCATTGTTTTATTCAGGGTGAGAGTGTTCTGAGAACCTTCCATATTTTATAACCAAACAGTGGAGAGTATTAGGTATGGCATTGATGGGGTTTTAGTTAGTCAGGAGTATCATGCAGATATGGTTCTTTGTACTGTGACATTGGAAGTGCTTAAGAAAGGTGTCATTGAATTTGTTTCTGACCTTCCTAAGCAGGAAGGACACCATTGCAAGATTTGGGGTTTGGTAGTTGAATAAAGCCCCAATATGACTTTTGGGCGAGAAAATTCGATACATTTGGTCACTGAGACTCGAGCATGAGGGGTGAGTTCTCCCTCTTTTATAGTTTATTCTGCAGTCTCGGGGGTCACTTTTTGTGGCTCTTGTAGCTGGGGAGCTGCCGATAAGATTTGAAAAGATGTCATCACTGAAGCTGTTAGGAGAGTTTTAGAAATCTGAAAGGCATATTTCATATCAAGTCCAAAAGGGATGGCGGTCCAGATCCACTTCAGGAAATTTGTACATGGTGTGTGCAAGATCAGTTCACTTATGGCTCATAATATTCTGACGTTCCAATTCAAGCTGCAAGGGATGATTAGGAAAAACTCCATAGTCACTACAGAGAAATCGAACAACCCCATCTAGGAAACCAAGGACATCAACAGACTATTCGAATACTCAGACCTTAGTTCTCAGCTCTGTATGATCCAACATCACCTGAACTCGGATGGGTCGGGTTAAAAGGTTTGGGTCAACCCAACAAAGTCAAACCCTTTATGCCTATTTTAAAGGACATTAACCCTTAATTTTAGGGGTCCTTTCCTCCACTCTCACTCTTACTCTAGACCTTCTCTATACTCTCTAAAACCGTGAATAAAACAAGCTTAATAGCTGGACTCCTTCATGGTCTCTGGATACATGTTTTACATACTATATCTCTACTCCTTCATGGTCTCTGGATACATGTTTACATACTCTATCTCTACACATACATACGCAATACGATTTGTAGTATAGTATAGATTTGTGCAAAGCCAAATTCGTTTTTGGTTTACATTTGGTTTCTTCCAATATTTCATGGGTGATGCTTATGATAGGCGTGATAGTAATTTAAAGTATTGAGCTTCAAAGCTTTTCATGATTGTTATGATATATATATTAGAGTAGTTTTTATATTTTTGACACTTGGAATATTCTAGAGGTTGTTTACAAATGAGCCTCATGAGTGGTATTTATACTAATTCAATGTCATTAATAAATGGCGGAGATCAACTAGAACCTATGGCTAACAATCAGTATCTAGAACCCTCTCTAAATCTATATACAACCCTAAGGTTCTAGAATATTTTATACATTTATACAACTATTCGTGTTTATATACATATTTTTGAATTGCAGGAAAATTCCTAGATCCACTCCAGGCAGTTTGTACGTGGTGGGTGCAAGATCAGTTCACTTATGGCTCATAATATTCTTACGTTGCAATTCAAGCGGCAGAGAATTATTAGGATAAACTCCATAGTAACTACACAGAAATCGAACAATCTCCCTTAGAAATCAGGACATCAACAGACTATTCGAGAACTCAGACCTTAGTCTCAGCTCTGTATGATCCAACGTCACCTGAACTCGGGTGGGTCGGGTTAAACGGTTTGGGTCAACCCAAGCAACAAAGTCAAATCCGTCAATGTTTATGCCTATTTAAGGGGCATTAGCCCTTCATTTTAGGGGTCATTGCATTTACTCTCACTCTCACTTTAGACACTATCTATACTCTCTAAAACAGTGAATAAAACAAGCTCAATGGCTAGACTCCTTCATGGTCTCTGATACATGTTTTACATACTCTATCTCTACACATACATACGCAATACGATTTGTAGTATAGTATAGATTTGTGCAATTGGTTATAAGACCAGAAATGATTGCTGGGGCAGAGCCAAATTCGTTTTTGGTTTATATTTGGTTTCCTCCAATATTTCATGGGTGATGCTTATGGTAGGGCGTGATAGTAATTTAAAGTATTGAGCTTCAAAGTTTTTCATGATTGTTATGATATATATATATTAGAGTAGTTTTTTATTTTCTTGAGCACTTAGAATATTCTAGACGTTATTTACAAATGAGCCTTATGAAGGGTATTTATACTAATTCAACCTCATTAATAGATGGCGGAGATCAACTAGAACCTATGGCTAACAATCAGTATCTAGCACCCTCCCTAAATCTATACACAATTCTAAGGTTCTAGAATATTTTATACATCTATATAACTATTTGTGTTATATACATACTTGTAAATTTTATAAAATGAATATATCGTCTTCACTATTTTATCACATAAGACTGGGATAAAGCCCCCTAATTCTATAACACGAGTATATCTTTATTAGGGAGATCAATTCTAATTCTTGTATTATATATAAAGAGTTCATTTGAATGCCATGAGCAATGTAACTAACATTTGCAAGAAAATAGCATGAAGAATCATCAAACAGACAATATACATACATAATGCACAAAAAGCCCTCCTACGAAATGTAAAAGTTACGAGTACACAAGACGCTACTCGCTCCGAGCAACAAGTGAAATTGGTATCAAATTGAATTATGTGTTTTATCTCAAGTAAAAAATAAAATAATACAAGTAGTCAGATTGCATATATTTAAGTAAAACCAGAAATTATTAGGGGATTCAGAATTTAGACCTAATAAATGTGGTATGAGTTAATTTGCAAATTATGCCGTGCAACCGTGTGGACCAGGTATGGTGCACACGGAATTGGATCCATAATTTCTATACTCTAGATTCATAATTCAGAATTACAAAATCTATGTTCATAAATCATAATTTCCATTGTTTATATTCCCAATTATTGAACTCTGTATTCACAAATCACTGAATTATATGTTCAAAATTTGATAACTATACAGTTTAGAAATTATGAATCTACAGTATAAAAATTATTGATCCAATTCTGTATGCACCTTGCATGGTGCACACGGTTGCACAGCATAACGTTCCAGTTAATTCACTGCTGACATAAATTCAATGTGATATAATATAATATTAAATTATTAAAGATTTAGTCAATTAATTTATAAATATATAAATCGATTTTAAGTTTTTTTTTTTTATATACAAGGGAATGGGGACACCCAAACTACTAAACGCCTCCAATGAGATTCAAACCTATCACCTCCCACTTAATAAATAATATGCTTTTATATATTTTTTTATATTAGAGATTATATCAGAGAGTGTACAAAACTACAAATGAAATTATTATACATAATATCTATTTCACGAATCATGTTATAACTTAAATATGTTTAATTTATAACGATTAAAATGTATATATCAAGAAAGTTGATCTTAAAATTTCATATAAAATCATCTTCAATCCAAAACATCAAATATTATCCAAAAAATATGTAACCTCAAATTTTACCCAAAATATATATAAAGCTTAAGATGCGTAAATATATAAACAATAATATTATTATTGATCAATCTATGATGATGGAAAATACATAATGAAGAGATGTATTTACAAGGATAAAAGAATCCTAGTCATGATAATATAGGGGAAGAGAGAATAAATTCTAGAAAAATCAAACAGATTCCAAGCAATGAGAGGAAAAACAATAACATTTTCATAAATAACTCAAACTATAAAACACAAAAAAAAAAAAAAATACACTTTGTATGTTTGATAGGTACACTTTAAAGTTCACGCCAAAATGCACTTTAGTAACACTCCACTTTAAAAGTTCTCATCCTTACTGTATTGTAATGTCAACAATACAGCCCAGAATCAAAGCAGCAGAACTGAAGCAGATGGATTCATATATATATATATATATATATAAGAGTTGATTATGAGTGTATTAAGTTGCAGGAAAATTCCCAGAGTTTGTTGGCCAAATCTGCATCCTTAGCATGTGAACTTTGTTTACCTATGTTGCTGTCTGAAAAGTACTCTCCCCTTACCCCCTTAACCTGAGGATGCAAAGCAGCATAGCATGTCGTCGCGGCTCCCTACATGTAACCAAAAACCAGATCAGATGCTAATTATCTCTATCTCATTCACTCAGACCATATACATAATAAAACACGACAGATGGAACGAAATGAACACCTGTGGGATGTTTTTCAGCACGTATTTCCCGACCCAATTCACAACACCTGTGAGCAGATAAATCAGTTGCTTGTATTGTTGATGATCACTAGCAAACAATTGTCAGAATTGGAGGAGAAGTTGAAAGCTTTACCATCAATCAGACTGTGATAACGCAAAAGGTTGGTGGCGATTGCTCCAGGATGGAGCGAATTCGCAGTTATCTCCACCCCTTCTTCCTGTATGCACACAAAGAACATTTTCTACCAATTTTCTTCCAGCAACATAGAGCTTAAAAAAAATATTTGGTGGTATGTTTTCATTCATGCTGGTTCTTCACTTGTTTCCCCATTAGACTTTTCAGATTTCGTTTGAGAAAATATTTGATGTTATATCTCTACATTAGATGCAATGTAGCAGCATACAATCTGATAGTTAAAGGAATTCAACTGGGCAGCGATATTACCTTCAAGCGGCCTTGCGAGTTCATTAGCATGCAATACATTAGCAAGCTTTGATTGTCCATAAGCATATACAGGACTGTAACTGGAGAAAATAGGAAAACAAATTATTTACAGCAGAATAAAGAAGAAATTATATCCTATAAGAGTTGCTCTCATTGAAGAACGACACTCTGGTTTCTAGTTTTTCAGAAACATAAACCGAGCTTTCTAAACTGGTGTAAAACGGAAACCTTAACTACCTTGCAGACAACTTGAAAAAACATTCATAATCTCAGATGATGTTTTACCTTTCTTTGTCATTAATTTTATCAAAACCGAATTCCTTCCTTGTATGGTATCGTGTGCCTCTGATGAAACAATGACTATCCCTTCTTTCTGGCTCTCACGAGCTGTATGTTTTCATCTTTTCCAGTAAAAGATTTGTCAGAAGAAAATGGCCTGCACAAACAGCAGTGACATTCTTATATTGGCACGACATATTCCTTAAGTATTAAATCGCAAAAGAAAGACATACTACACCTAAAAGAACAAAACCGGTTAAGGAAATCCCGAAAGAAAACTAACCAACAGGTGATTATACAAATGCAATCAAGTTATCTTGCGAGAGCAGAATAAGCGTGGAGAAGCACCATTCAACAACAAACAGCCACGAAAACAATCCACGAGCAGCTAAGAAACAATAAAACTCTCAATAAAAAAACGAGCACAAAGAATTAAAAAGAAAAAAAAAAACCTAAAGCTAATAGAATACTAATCCGACAAAAAATAAAACCAACCCACAAGAAAAAACGACCAAAAAGTCAACACCAAGCAGACCAAAAAGAAAAAGTAATAAGAAGCAAAAATGAATAGAACCAGTGAACCTAACAAACAAATTAAAATTCAAAACGATTATAGAATTACCCCGTTTTTCAACAGTTAAACCCTAAGAACCGAAACGCACCAAAAAAACCAATACAGCAACATCAATAATAGCCACACTACAAACGGTACGTCAACACTGCGCACGGATGCCCCCTCCTGCAACTAAAAACACCCACCCCACACAGACAGCAACAGAGTACACAGAAAACACAAGAAACATAACTACCCCCAATACACGACACTCTAGAACACCCAATAAAACCCCTACTACCAACCCCAAGCCAATCACAGTCAAAATAAACGAAAATAACCACACATCACTTATAACAAGTGCACAACGGACCACCACGCGTAAGTTGACAAAACAAATCCCCTCTTCACACCAATTCACAAAGACAACTAATCTAAGCAATATCCCACACCATACACCAAAAAAATCCACATTAGTTTCATCTCGAAAACCAAGACAAGAAAAACATACAAACCCGCGAAACCTCTAGCATAATAGGAAATTAGACTCACCTGAATACCATGATAAGCACTGACCTCAATTAATCGACCCACCTACCATCCCAACAACCCCCACGAACATCCCGAACAAACTTAACAGACACTAAAATAAACCAAAACGACATCAAAGAAACCCAAATCAGTACCAACAATTACGAACAACTAAGAGGAGAACGAACAAAACCCCCCATTCTCCCAAACCAAATAAAAACAATAACAATCAAAAACAAAATATACCACGCATATATGAACACAAAAATCCCCCACTTCACTCCACACCCTCCATTTAACCTCCAATAGAAATAAACAACCCCACCACCAAGAACAATCGATTAGACCGCAAACACAAACCCGACATCCGTAAATAAAAAACAATAGTGGTCACCCTTCACGCAGTAGAAAACAAAAAAAATTTCCGACCACTCGACAAAAACCAGGAAAAGATCACAACACGCATAACGGAAGCACGAACCTACCTCTTCACCAACCAAGCACCAATCAAAAAGTATATCCACTCCGAAGAGCTCACTGAAACCTCACCCAAACACCGTAATAGCCAAAAAAAACAACTCACCAAAACCAAAAATACAAGCAAAAAATAACGAAACGACACCTTCAACCAATTAATCAAAAACCCACTAAATGACATATCACCTACTTTAAAATACCTCAAGATACCCACGAGAACAACACAAACCAAAGACTCCAAATACTCACTAGAAAAATCAAAACACGACCTGAGAAACCACAAAAACTAAAAAATTAATTAACCCCAGCACCAAAAAACACCTGACCCACAAAACAACGCCATCAAACATACCCCACGACAAGTACCACCAATGACCCTCGGACCAAGACCCCATTTAACCACCAATAATTTACCCTGAATAACCTTCCAACAACACAAATAACCACACAACTACCCTAACACACACAACCACCCCGCACCTCACATTTAAATCGAAACGATACATTACTCTTACTTAACAAACGCAAAAAAAAAAACAATATTGCCACAACAACAAAAGAAACGTTCACCTAAACCTCAAATCCTATTACACAAAACAACGAATAATAGATGTTCATCACAGACCAAAATACCCCACAAACCTACCACCCATTAAAAACACCGCACAACTCTACCCAAATCATGCACCTCCCAAACCTAACTGTCCGACAACCCCTCCTCTCCCCTTAAATCACGACCCCGAAACACGTATTCAAAAACCATAACTTTAAACCCAATACTAAAGATAACAAAGAACCAAACACAATACACACCAAAATTCAATACAACCAATCATACCGAGAAAATATAAATATTCTATACTAAAACTCACCCCGAAAGAACGAAATAAACAAAAACACACAACGGAACAAAAACAAATCACTTCGCCCCTATAATAAAAACAGAAATAATAAAGATCAACCGCAAACCCATAAAGTACATGTAACTAGCCCAAATAACACTACATAAGAGCACAATTCCAGAACTCCATAATACATAATTCTTAGCGTACAAAAACAGCACCTAAACCCCAAAAGAACCGAAAGCAACAATTCACGAAAACCAAACACATACGAATAAACACTTATGAGAACCACACCAAACATACATCAAATAAGAAAAAGAAACCGAAAATAGAACTAAATTGTCAACCCTCTTAGAGACAAATTCATCAAAATATAAAATACTTTACTCCCGAACAATAAAAAAGAAATCGGAAAACTAGCATAGAAAAAATATAAAATATAGTATATCTAGAAGAAAAAAGCCGAATAAGAGAATCGAATCAAATGAAAAAAAAACAATAAGAAGAATCCACGCATATCCAAAAATTAACCAAACAAAAAAAAAACACATAACCAATTCCCAATAGTAACACTGGCAACACATACAAAACACGCTTAACAAACGATTAACAAAAAAATCGAATACATCCACCAATAGTTACCAAAAATAAAGAATACGACAAAATTATAAACAAAAGCACAAAAAAAAACAAATATTAACCCTTCACATAGAAAATAGAAAAATCCTAATAAACAAAAAAACACAGCACCCCACCGTATCAATCTATACCAGAATCACACAATCCAACAGCAATTCGCGCCAAAATTAGTAAAACATACAACTTACCATATCTGGGACATTGAAGCAGATCCTCACCTAACAAAGAGACTATAAAGAAATCTCAAAAATAATGAAATTATATTTGAAAAAAAAAAATCACCAAGAATACTATAAAAACACAACATTCAAAAAAGATACAAAACCCAAGAAAATATTTTTATATCACTTCTACCTACCCATTTAGCCCCACAACCGCAAAACATCGTACCTAACCAACAAATAAACACCAAAATACTAACCTTATAAAGAGAGTTCCATTATTCTCAACACCCAATATAGCTCCCACCCATAAAAATACAATCCAAAACGACTATCCTCCCAGATTCATAACCTAAAGCTCAGCAAAACCCCCAAAACAAAAAAAACCAAACAACCAGAACAAACACCCCCAACCAACAAAGATCAAGATCATCAATCTAACCAAAACATCTCAACCCAACACAATAATACCTGACAATAAATACAAAACTCGGCAAAAAATCAAACAATACAAAAAAAAGAAAAAATACGCGCAAAAATTGAAAAAAGCACAATCCGTTTAAAAGAAAAAATCAACCACAAAACCAACAACAAGGAAACAACTCAACTAACCCAAAAAATAAAAAAAAAATAAAAATCAGTACTAACAAAAACGAATAATCAAATATCCAAGACAAACAAGCAATACCCAAATACCAAGATACATACACAATTTCTGAGGAAACATCTCCAAAGAAACAGACATAATCACCAAATTACCAAAGATACATGGAAAACAAAACCAAACCATATAGGCAGAAAAAAAAGCAGTACCAACAGAACAATAAATATGGAAATGATCCCAAAAAATCCAAACAGAAATACAGAATCAAGTAGAGAAATAGGAGGACCTGTAACACAATGCATGAGGCCACGTCCATCGATTCCTTGACGTAACAGCGTTCCTCAGCGATTAGGCGAGGCGCACAGCGAGCCCCCACGACGCCCCCTTTCTTCCATGAAAAAAATACCCACCCCCACACACACAGTACAAATATAAACACCTACATCTTAAAAAACCCCTATCAAATTCTGCACACTGCAAGCAACCAAACATACCATCCTACTCTAGACCATTACTTGAAAAAACAACAAACACTAATAACACTGCGAAAAAGACATCATAGCTGTTGTTCCTTAGTTTCAGTTATGAAGATTACACCATATCACTGACTGATCTACTTCTGTTCTATCAGTTTTCCCGCTAGGTGCATAACAAGAGAACCCTTCCCCCTTCCCCCTTCAAAGATAGAAATAAAAAGAAACAAAGTTATTATATCTCCCTCTACTGAAGCCACACTACGAACATAGAATCAGAACGAACAAAAAACCGCGAGCTGAGAGAGACCAAACCCAAGGTTAAAACGTCATGCAAATCTGTATCTTCTCACAAAAAAAGATCGCTTTTACTGCCAAAGTACTCGAATAAACTATTTAAAAAAAATATATCACTGCAGAACAAAACCAGTTGCACAAACAGCACAAACAATATATGACACTCTGACTGGACACACACGAGAAAGCGACACCAAAAACTTACAAGCTTCTTACCATTAACATTAACACCTACCATCCCAAACATAAATTAAACAAAGTACGCAACCAAATAAAAAAAATAACCCAAACCAAACTATATAACATCTAATTATATATTTAACCATACTCCACATATTAAAAATTCATCACCCCCCACCCCTCAACACCCAATCCCGTCATTAACCATAAACTCATTATAAGTCTGGTAATAACAAAGCAAAGCATCTTAAAAAAGACAAAAACAATACTATCACCGCTAGTCCGATTTAGAATCACCACAATTATTAAAACACATCCCTTAGAACAATAAAAATATAGATGATGAAGAACATCCAATAATAACGCAACAGATAACATCCATTGATCAAATAAACATAATAAACTATCTAACAATCCCGACTCTCCTATTCTACCCTCCCCTCCTCCAGTTGATTACGTCCGATAAAAAACACAACTCCCACCCAACCTAATTAGTTAGAAACAAAATAGAGAAACGCATAACCGAAAGATAATAAAACAAAATAAGATTCCGTTAAAGGCCATTTCCCACACAAACTTCGTCTAAATTTTCCTATAGAATAAAAAAACTATCGAATAAGCATAAGCTAATTAATTCCTATCAGATCCTTCATACAACTCAAATATAATCAAGACCGACGTATATTAATATGAATTAGTAATATCTGAAATATTAGTAAAGGAAAAAATCAGCAACCACCTATCAATATCCATAATGGTACATCAATGATCCGTACATAAATAAAGTTAAAAACGAAGAACTTATGCCATAGTAATCCACCCTGTCTCTTAACCCCTAGTAGTACATTACATGTGTATGCTTACTGATCACATAATAAATAAAAATTATAATACATCCGTAAAAAAGCAATCAAATTCTTGAACAAAAACAAATCTCTATTAACATTTCTACCACCTGCAATTTTCCATTCACATCCAATACGAGTCAAAAATAAACATCTTTACCATTCTGATCTAATTCAATCTAACTTGACAGGACAAGAGGAAGTACCCTAGTCTAAACCACCAAGCAACACAAAGAACAGAAGCTCAGACAAAACCAACCCTACAGCTCAACGAAAATACACCTACAGAGAAACAACACAAACACACAAAAGACCCGCAAACTTATACACTAAAACATACACCATCCTAGAATATCTATACAGTCAAAATTTATTTCAGATAAGCAATTTAATTACTGCAAAATCCAGATCATCTCACATTGAGTGCACCTAATATGGAAAGAAAAAATGCATCGCGGAAGTTCTCCGCTCCTTCAACAGCCCCAAGGAGAGGAACAGTTCCTCAAGATATCGAATGACAAACTCGCACTCACTGCCCAAGGATTACAAGGTCCTCTCATTTGTACTTCTCTATATCATGTATACTCACTACTGTTTAGGATATCTCTCTGGACATTTCCAATACTCACTTCTAACTCTTTTTCTGCACTATCAATACCACGTGATGAATCTCTATCACTCTGGAAAATGCTTACAATCAGCAAAAATATCTGATAAGCATCCGTTAATGCCTATTTCTAATTATGATCATGGTCAAACCCAAACAATTCATCCACCCTTATACCGGTAACATTAAACAGACTTTAAAGGTGAATGGGAGACATATTAATATATTATAAATTGCTAAGCAATGAAATCTGCGGGAAAATAGATGTAATATATGAGAAAAAAAAGAATGTCTTTACCCAAAGACTGTGAAGAGAAAATGACTCGATGTACATCAACACAATGAAGCGCGAACGTAGAAAAAAAAAAGTTCTCCTATCTGCAAAGCTGAGAGAACAACTTGAAATATTGGGTATTTTACTAACTAAAAAGCCACCAACTATACATTCTGGGTAGAGGACCAATCGAAACTCCACCCATATACAAAATTATTCATCTACAACCCTGATCTATCGAACACGATAGCACCTAATCCCCAAAATTTATACAGGAAGAATCCACTTGCATGCCTCTATATCTCTCGGATCCACCTAACGCCTCACAGAATCTCACTGAGTCCTACACACCTCCGCGTCCCAAGATGTTAAGTATATATACTAGGAAAACACCACGAGAACACCAAGAATCGAAAAAGACCCCAAAATATGTAACACACTTTATTGAACCCGAGCCTATATTATCTAGGGTATAATAATGTAAGCACAAGCTGACAGGAAAATAAGACCACGAGAGAGATGCTTACACAATACATATCAACACACCCAAAAAGTTAGGATCAATACCCAGACATTCATGCGTATTGAATCAGCAGCTCGAATTGCAGAAATTGGAACGAGACGCCATCCGATAGATCCCTATCGCCCAAATTGCCGGAGTCGTACGACGTGATATAGCAGTATCGAGCATGTACGAGAAGAAAACAGCAAGAAAACTCGCAGAGAAAAGGCATAGGTAACAAAGAGAAACTTCCTAATGAAACGTCGACGTCTCACCCGAATGGCATCTATAGACTCAGATAAGCGTCTCAGTACGAAAAAAAGTAGACTTCAAGAAATGATAATCGTTCCGGCCTTCCCTTAGAACATATCCCCAAACTGTCAAAGACCACGATCATACGCTAGTTATTAACCTGTGAAAAAAGCACGACTCATACATAGTAATCTCTGAAGCAACGGTCACCATAAAGTCCACTAAACCATATGGAAGCTTAGTACGATAGAACAACAACTAAAGTACCGCTATCCGTTTATTGATTAGTAACAATGCAACACAATGGAGCAGCTTATCCAACCATCATGCTCTCGCAAGGACCCTAACATTGAAAATTGGAAACCTACTAAATAAACGTCAAATCACTTGGATTAGATAATTCTTTCGCAAACGTTTCCCGAATTAACCGTTATGTACGTTTAGGATAAGCTTATCATTTTATTTCAGATGATCAATATACTACCCAAGGCTATTTCATGACCAAAAGTAAAAAAATATCAAATGTCAAGGTTATCTGTGCAAGGCCAATTTTCGATCAAACCAGTCCCATATACTGAAAAGCGAATGAAACCAACATAACCAAGCTACGAAAGAGACAGAAAGCGAAAGGAGCCAAGGATCCACACCATAGGTTATCATTCAAAGAGCACACAGAAAATACCCAAATACAAGAAGGATTATATCGGTTGAAAAAATTAAAAAAAGACCAATAGAAAAGAAATAAAAAAAACATCTCATCTGAGATATATGAAGTTTTCAGTTGTCCCATAAGATAAGTTAAGGGTTAACCATATAACACAGTTAACAAGCCTCGCGTATAATAAGTATCTTAAACAAAACTAGAAAAACCAGAAGTAGTCAGTTCATCAAAAGAAGAGCAACAACTAAAGATAGAAAGGATTATATCACACGTCCATTCTATATGCGCTGACTCATAATAAAAAATTATGATTTTCCACTAATACATTATTACAGTAAACATATATCACACTGATAATGTCTTACAATATGAACAATCAAATCTTGAAACCACGTATTGCATGCAAAATTAAAACTCGCAACGCGCATCGAAAGTAATATCTCATGCGACCAAGTTCGAAAATCCTAATCCTATAACTAATCAGTAACTAAATAGCTGCTACATTGCACTAATGTAAGAGACGAAAAATAACATCAAAAAATATTTCCAACAACCGAAAATAGAAAAACCAAGATCAATGAGGAGAAAACAGTAGTAGAAAGACATCCAGCACAAGAAAATGAAAACCGATACCAACACAAATATTTTTATTAAAACACTCAGGTAGACATAGAGACAAAATATAGTAGAAAAGTCTGTATAGCCCATAACAGAAGAAAGGATAGGGAGAATAAAGACGCCGACCTAATACGTCACTAATCCTCTAGAAGCAAAGAACGCACACCAAACTCTATTGCGTATCCAGTCAACAAGATCGTATACTGATGTAAATCCGCTACAACTTCTCCACCATTCTAACGAACAAACTCTTATTCATAGGATCATACAACTACAAATGCAAACTGATTTATCTGCACACCAGTGCTTAAGTCTGGATTGGGCGGAAATACGCTGAAAAAAACATCCCACAGGTGTCATTTCGCCAGTCTGATCGCAGTACCTATAGCTTAACTATATGAAAACGATGGTATACTGAAAGTGAATGATAGAGATAAATAGGCATCTGATCTGGTTTTTGTTACAATGATATGTAAGCCCGACGGACAAGCATATTACGCTATGCATCATAGGTAAAAGGGAATAAGAGAGAGATAATCTTATTCAGACAGCCAACAACTATGATAAAACAAAGTATTCACGATGACAAAAAAATGCAGATATATGCCAACAAAAAGACTCTGGGATCTCCTACCACCTCATAAAATACACAAATACTCATAATCAACTCCATCAACCCGTAATAAAAACAAAAAAACCAATAGCATAAAGAACTTCCAAAAACCGTTATATTAAATAAACATTACTAACATTCAAATATATATAGACCTAACGATCCATCTGCTTCAGTTCGCTGCTTTGAGTCTGGGCATGTATTGATACGCACAATTACAAACAAAAATACAGATAAGAGATAGAGCCAAGAACATCTTTATAAGTAGCGAATTCGCAATACTACAGAAGCATCTGATAGAGCCCCAGTGAACCACTTAAAGATCAGATACACTATCAAACTACAACAGCTATTCCATCTTTTTTTTTACTAATTGTCAATCAATATAAAGTACAGAAAGATACCTACTTTAGAAAAAAATTATATGTATTTCCTCCCATATGCTAAAACATAGTAATGAATTCATAGACAAATAATATCTCTACTCCAATCCACCATAAATAATTAATAAAAGGACCATCAGGAATATATCCTGATATCCTGACATAAAATACATCTATCCTTCATAATATGCATCATTATCTCCCCCAGATAAACAACGCGACAATCCATCAATCTATATAATCGGCACTCAAATAAATAACCAAAAAATAAATTATATACTATAAATATATTACGCATCATAAAGCATCTATATATAAAATTCTCTAGGAATCAAGTAAATAATTGGAAAAAACAAAAACCATATTTTTGGGATAATATTTGATGTTTTGGAACTTGAAATAAAATATTCTCAAGAAATTTATTAAAAGATCAAAACACTGATTGACACATAACATCACAAGTACAATTAATCCAACGTAATATAGAAATTAACATATTTACAATTTCTAAACTTAACAATGACATACGTAGAATCCAGACACATCAGAATAACTGAAGTTCCATTACTGTAGTAGTCACACTCGCTCCGACCTAACCTCTCTTGTTGAAAAAAAATAAAACAAACCCACCCACCTATTAATAACAAGACACACAATATAGAATAAACATGCTTAATCTATATAATAAGTGAGGAGTCGACCCAGTCGATATCTCTATCAGGCTGTGAACATAACCAATCAATCACCTGCGAGACCAGCGCACAGCTCTGACGAAGCCCATAACACAAATAAAAATAGAAACCATCACGACTATTTACATTCAATCAACAAGCCTTCTACCGTAACGAACTAAACCCCACAACACAACAAATATCAACAGAACCCAACCCTTACCTCATAAACACTTCAAAGCCATCACCAAATCGAAAGAATTAAAAAAAAAAACCTCGAACTTCCAATAAAAAACCCAACATTAACTACCAAAATACTCATCGCAATAAACCTACCACTCCAAACAAACAAACACTCATCTAAAAAACCAACAACAAACAAATTAAACCCCCCTAAAATCTTCACCCCATCGTAAGACAAACAACTAATAGAAACAATCGCAAAACCCCCCATTTCCCCCAAATTACAAAAAAACACAATAACCAACAAATTTCAAAATAGACCATAATCAAAACACAAAATTCACCCGTCACACCAAACATTCAAGGTAAAACCCCCAATAGAAATATACATACACACCCACCACGCCTAAAATTTAAACCGTATATAGAAAAAGATCAGAACCCGGGGCGACACCTAAGTCCCCAATTCAAAACTTCCATTAGCCTCATCCCAGCGCATCGTTAAAGACAAAGATAAAATTAGTAAAAAAAATAACCAATACTCCACACAACATATAAAAATCAAGATCAACTCCTAAAAACCTTACAACCTTACTCATTAAATTAAATGAAGAACAAAACGAAACCTCAAACACTCTCAAGCACAAAAATAACATCTAACATCAACATTCTATAATAAATACAGATACAAAATAAACAACAAACTGATAGATCACACACACACTTCTAGTAAGTATATGATATCCTAGTCAACCAAAAAAAAGAAGATAGCATATAACATAGGTACAGAACGTGTATCGCATGAAGCAACCAGTCGCCAAAAATAGTCACACACCATCAAAAGCAAGGTAGACACAATCACCAACCGGTAACTATGAATCAAAATCTACAAATTTCTAACACAAGAACTTGTATAGATTCCTATCAATCCAGATATATCACTAAACATAGCAAACCAAACAA
>VALG01016849.1:19044-57497 GCA_009835305.1 Ipomoea purpurea
GGGAAAATAATATTATTTTTTTAACCTAATCTCAACAATATCAAACCTTATTGGAATTAGCTTTTAGATTCATTTTTTAAAAAAAGATTCAATGAAATTATTACCGATAATTTAAAATGGATTAAATTTAGCTTAATATTACACCGAAATATAATATTTTAACATTAAAATACCGACTTTAAAATTTTGTTAATGTAATTATTACAATACAATAATTTAAATTTTGTTTTCAACAATATAATATGAGACTTTTGCTTTAATTTTTGTTCATAATATTGTCTTCTAGTTCCTTTTTTGCATGATCAACGCAACAATGTTGAATGATTTCTCTCCACAAAAAGCTACATCTTAATAATGATAATAATCTGGGGTTTGATTCTAGCTTGCTAGGTCCCGGCAGCTTAGCTCTCTGCTACTCTTTTGATTTTTCAGGTTTCTTCACACTATGATGTCCTCTAACCCCCATCATATTCCATTATTATGTCCTATTGCCAACCAATCATGCATACATTTTTGCTATTCTTTCATCGAACAATGAATTTTAAAATAAAAATAAAATTGATATATGTTGGAGTCCACCAACCCCAATTTTTTATGGAATAAGTTCAAATTGGCCACTGGCGTAACCTGAAATGCAGATTACGGCACTGAACGCAAAAAAGTGTAGTTAGGCCCACTGAACCTCCAAATGTATGCAATTTCAGCTTGATAGCCAGGTCTCACCATCAATTTAGCAGGTATGATTACTTACGTGGAGCTGAGTTGGCATTTTTAATAATTTTTAAATATTTTATAATTTTTAATATATTTTAAAAAAAAAATTTAAAAAAAAACGATGGTAAGCAGGTAAAATTAATTTATTTTTAAATTATTAAAAATTAAATTTATAAATTTTTTTATTTATTTAAATATTAAAAATTTATTAAAAAATGCCAACTCAGGTGCCACGTATAAGCCAGTAACCTGGCTAAAATTGGATGGTAACCTTCCTATTCGGTAAAGTTCATACATTTGGATTTGTTCAGTGGCTATTGCACGTTTAAAGTGTTCAGTGACCTAATTACACTTTCTTTTTCGTTCAGTGGCCTAATTGCATTTTCATGTTACGTTCAGTAGCCATTTGAACCTTATCCTTTAATTTTCAATATCAATCGGTTCATTAGTGATATTAAAAATAAAGTAATATTTGGTTGAGACGCCAAAGTATCACTCTAGCTACTGCAATAGACTTTAATAAAATAAACTTGATGACAATCTTAGGTAGCTAGAAACTATTATATATATTATATTTAATTATAGTTATTATATATATATAATACTATATATATATGGGAAGGTTCAATGTGGCGTGCGTGTGGTTAATGTTGGCATTAATTAAATAAATTCAAACGATACATTCATCAAGGGCTTTTCATATATTTTACCACGTTTTCACGACTACGTGAACTGCAAGGTTAAGTCCTCATTGGGCACCAGAATAGATCAAATTCAAGGTGCACCCGCCGCACTTCTCATAGCGGTCAGTGCGGCGCCCTAATAGTTATCAAATATACAACATCCATGTAGAAAATGCACACAAAAAAACATGCACAAATTAGATACGCATCACCAGAACACACCATTAGGTATAAATAAAAGCATCACACAGTGTTCAGAAATACACCATTGGGGTGGTGAGTTATATTTGGTGTATTTTTTGGGTGTGTTGTGTATTTTTTGGTGTATTTGTGCATTTCATTGTGGTGTTTTTTTCCTACAACTATTGGTGTCTTTTGTTAACACTGTTGGTGTATTCTGACAAACGACCGATATAAATGACCACTATAATTACTATAACACCCCCAGTTACCAGGACGCGCTCTAAATCTTTAAATCTTCAAAATTAACCGCTATCGTTGATTAAGCAGAATAAACAATGCCTGATATGGGCCGCCACCGTCGGCACTAAAGCCACCTTTGCTTCGCAATTTGGCGCGTATATATATATACATATACTATATATAATATGAGTATCATTTATATATATATATATGATTATATTAGTATATATAATCTAAATGCATCCTTTATCATCTGAATAAAACCTTTAGACGTAATGCTGGCGTACTGTCATTTTTTCCTTTAATTCATCCCTCATAATATAATACTATTAATTGGTATTAAATGTTAATTTTAAATACGGTGAGATTAGTTAATTCATGCTCATCTATCAATTAAATGTCATACTTGGGCAGAGCTGTCCATTCTCAAAAAAAAAAAAAAAAAAAGAAATTACATCTAATGAATACTAATCATTATTACATGAGGAGAATATTTAGAGGGGAGAAAACATTTTTAAAAATTTTAGAATATTTACATCTTTGCCACATTCACACAAAACAGCTGTATGGATATCACCAGACAAGGATTAAAATCGATTAAAAAAGATTTAATAAAATTGGATCTCTATAAATGGCAAGTAAATGGAACCTTGTAGCTAACTACTATTGTGTCTATGCACTATATTAGCATGTTCATGAAAGAGTATTAAACCTTAGAGCAGCTAGCCTTGTAACGGTAGTATTTCAAAATAAAAGTTCCATAGTGAGATTTATGGAAGTGCAAGTACACTTTTGAATTTGCATTATTGCATATAAGCCTTTTGTATAATAATAATAATAATAACAATAATATAATAATAATAATAATAAATTTTCTCATCATTTACCTATTAAAATTTTTTAGTTACTTTTCGTTAATAATTTAACCGGAAGAATGAAATTGTGAAAAATTGAATAATTGTGAAATCAAATGGATAGTTTTTTAAACTCGTGAAGTCCATTAACAATATATTAATAAAGATAGGATCAAAAGTGTATTAGAAAAATAATCTAGACTACCCCACTAAAGAGGCATTCAAGGGATCTCAATCGCCCATATCCCTTGGACGTGCATGATGAAAGATTAACAAAAAGTTGGCTACTCTCCATTTTACTTCAATAAATATTCACCAATTACTCAACCCACTATTCTCTCAATTGATGTTCACAAGCAAGCACCAAAATTGCCATATACAATGTATTACTCGTATTATAGACAAACAACAAATATGTGATGCTTAATATTGTTTCATATGATTAATTTAGTGATGATACCTCCAGTGGTCCTCTGAGTATTAACGATTTACCAGTTGTGGTCATTCGAGTTTTAAATGACCTCAAGTGGTCCTCCATGTTTTTAAAAAATAACCCCTTGTGGTCCTAATTCTTAAAAAATCTCAAGTTTAATGACCAGGAGACGTCCTAAAATGACCACAGGTAGTTATTTTTTAAAACATGGAGGACCATTTGGAGGTCATTTAAAACTCGGATGACCACAGCTGGTAAATCGCTAATACTCGGAGGACCATTGGAGGTATTAACACGATTAATTTATATAGGATTAGTTATTTTGTTACATACAGTCGTATTATTAATAGGAATAAGGGTCACTGAATTGCACACCAAATTGCAATCAGGTCATCGAACTCAAAAAAAAAAGTACAATTGGGTCCTGAACTACACAAATTCATACAATTAGGTTTAAAATGACTTATTTACCTAATACTTTGGTGACATGGAGGTTGTGTTTTAAAAATAATTTTAATAAAAAATTAATTAAAAATTAAAAAAAAAATTGAACGGTCCGGCCGTTCTCTCGTCTTCATGGCCTAGGAGACGAAGACCATCGTCTCCATGGCCAGGAGACGAAGGTCTCTCGTCTCTCCAGCCAGGGAGACAAAGAGACCTTCGTCTCCTGCTATGGAGACGAAGGACGGCCGGAGACGATTTCGTCTCCGGCCGTTCTATTTTTATTTTTTTCAAATTAATTTTTTGATTAAAATTATTTTAAAACTTATTTTTAAAATCCGCAACTTACCTGGCGCCAGGTAACAGGTCATTTTAAACCTAATTACATCTTTTTTAGTTCGGATGGCCTAATTGTAGTTTGGTGTGCAGTTCAGTGGCATGTTTGACCCTTATTCCTATTAATATAGTTATTATACAATTTATTCAAGAAATTAGCATGATTAAGTTTTCCTGGTCATTTATATATGTAATAAAACTATATGTATGGATTAAGTTGTAATTGTGAATTTCTCCTCGTTAATTCAAAAAAAAAAAAGTTTAAATATAATGCACTTTTAAGAATATGCAAAAAAAAAAAAATCACTAAAATACACCAAGTTTAAGTTGAGTACTTGAGTGTGAACCTTTAACTGGTAGAGTAATTATTTATGTAAAAAAGAAAATGATTAATTATTTGTAAATCGTGCACTATATATAATAAAATTTAGTTAAAGTTTGTGTCTTTTACTAATTAACAATTCTAATGTAAAAGTATCAATTATGACTTTCCTTGTATGGCTGTATTGGTTGAGTTGAGGTATGTACAATTGGGCTCAAATCAATGTGAAATATCTTATTTTATTATAGAAAAAATTTACAATACTCTTAAGTATGCAATGACATTTATATAAGTGTCTGGATATGAGAATGATTGCCAAGAACCAAAAGAATCAATGCAAATTCGTTATTTTTGCTTTGAGAAGCATGATTGTCCGTCAAATTTCGACGGAAATTTTTAACAGTTAAATATAATGAAGGTATTTTAGTCATTTCATATCTCTTTCTTTTTTTTTTTTCTGGCGAATTTATCTTTTCCGGCGAATCCGAGAATGAGGTACGTTATGATGCTTTCAACATTCTCCAAAAAGAGAAGTATTTATTCAGCATTATCCAAAAAGAGAAGTATTTATTCAACATCAATTTTAGCATAATGTTAATATAGAGAAGTTTTAGAATAAATAGGCACAAGCATTAGTTTTAGCATTTTGCTTTCTTCTTCGAGCAAGTCTTTTTTTTTTTTTTTTTTTTTTTTTGCCGAAAAAGCTTTCAATAAAAATTTTGGCAGGAGGTGCATTGGACGAGCACAAAGAGAAGCGCAGTTCGGGATTTCTAGGTCCACCAATATCTCAAGCTCCCCTTACACAAACGGCCAGATGTTTTCATCCAAAATTTTGGCCATTTGAACCCTAATAAATCGCCAACGACGGCTTGGACGAATGAGTTTAAGTATGCTTTGGAAGGTGTGCTGCTGCGACGGATTCGCCGAAAAAAACTGAATTCACTAGAGAAGAAGGAAATATGTGAAATGACTAAAATACTCTCATTATTTTAACGGTTAAATTTTCCGGTGAAATTTGGCCGGCAATTTGACCGGAGTGATCAAAATTGATAAAAATTGCATAGTCAATGTACTAAATTGACACTTTTGAAAATTAGGTGCTGAAATTAACAAAGTCCATATAGTCATATGACCAAAATTGAAATTTTCTCTTTTAAAAAAAACAATAGTCAAGGATCAAAGGTGCTTCACGCCTTCACCTATGGATAGTCAAGGAACCAAAAATGATATTTACTCTATTATTATTGTGTAGGGATATTTTTTTTTTTTTTTTTTTTTTTTTGTGTAACGGTGTACCCAAGGTTTCCACCGTCAAACACAGTGACTAACCACATCGCTGTGTAAACACATTTTTTGAATGAGACAGTTAGCCTAAAAATTTAAAATTACTCCATACCCAAAGTTAATATTTAAACTCTTGACATTTAGTTAAGGATGGATGAATCACTCCCAACTCAACCACAACTCTAAATTATTATATAGGGATATATTAATCATTATACTTATTATTCTCTTACCATTCAAACATAATAATAAAACAATGAAATCAATATTCTCACTAATTTTCTTTTCATATAATTTCAATATCATTCATCCTTAAATATTTTTTACTTTGGAACATAATAAATGTTCGTGATTATCTACAGAAAAAGATAAAAGGAGAATAGATTCAATATACTTTGAATTTCTTTTTCTTTTATGGATAATTATGAGTTGACTGGAGTCTCATGCAGTTTCTTCATCTAAGTTCGGACCCTACTGTCCCGCTCCGGCTGTCTACGCCTTTTAACCACATATATCCAAACTCTCAATAATTCCTTCTCACTTATGGCCATAAAATCAATAATTAATTATTTGTTTTGAAATTTCACTATTTATAAACATTAAAAATGTTAATATCCTTTTCTTAATTATACTAATTATCATTAGCTAAAAAGTCCCATTTAAAACTTTTCATAAATCAATAGTTAATATCCTTTTCTTATTCATATTTTCGGATACTTCTGATCACGTCACCTACAAATACTGATCTATATTCCATGAGAGGACAATCTACATTCACTCGATCTATATTAAAAATAAATAAATATATTATTGTTGAATTTTTATTCAGAAGGAAAAATATTACTTTTCTATTAAAAGTGAGTTGCAATTAGGGGTGTTTATTTTGTTAATAACCAACTAAAATTAATTAATTTACAAAATGTTGTAACCATTAACCGAATTAAAATTATTATTTCCGAACTAACCAAACCAAATTTCATTTTCCTATTAATCGGTCGACTAAGCGATTAACTGAAATATTTTAGTCCAATTTTAAAAAATCATAAAATTTATAAATAAAAATTTTCAATTCATATTTTCAACAACAAAATAGTCATTACATCAGTATATAAATGATAAAAATAATAATTTAAAACTAGTATAATAGTATATGATTTATGAATTAAAACATGGTTGGTGTGGTGGTTCAGCACCTCATCCTTTAAGCATGAGGGAGCAAACTATTTGGTCAGTCCCTTATCATTTAGTGTGTTGACCGGTAGGGACGAAGATAGTCTTCTAACTATCGGTTACAAACTCAATTAACTATTAACTATTAATCCAACTGAATATATCGATTAAAAAATAAGTAATAAATTTTTTTATTCGATCGGTTAACTGTATTTAAATACACGGAATTGTGCAATGTGCACACCCCGAATTGCAATTCTTTTCAAATCATGTATCACATTTTTATACAATAATTTATTTAAGTTATTTACTGATAGCTTTCAAAAAAAGTTATTTACTGATAATTTTTTGAAAATTTGTTTGGGAGAAATAGAAATAGTATTAAATAAATACATAAATGAATGCATTCAAAAAATACATAAATGAATAATCATACTTCAATTAGAATGTAGCATAGGTGCCTTCAAATATTTACAGAAGTTATCCCTGACAGAATGCCCACAAATATTTACTGTAGTAATATATATAAAAGTATATTTTCAAGAATCTTCAAAAATTGAAGACAGATTCCTCTTCAGGCGTGTTTGGAGGGAAAATAATTTTATTTTTCTTGATTTTCTAAAATTTTGTTCTTTAATTATTCATCCTTGTAATGTTCTGTATCTATACTGCCATTGTTGAAGCACCACCACCACCATTCTTATTCTTTCACAAGCTTCTTCAGTTCACTCTGAAAACCCTGTCCATGTTCTACTACCTAGCTCAAGCTGTACATTCTTGATTTCATCTTCTCTGGCATCATTACCCACTCCGGCGGCCCCTCACCCTACTCTACCCCCCACCCTATTGTAAGGGTAAATTTATTGGGTTCACAAAGTTGGAGAGCTTTTTTGTCAGATCTGTTTATAGTTTGACATTTGTTGAGTTCTACTTTTTTGCCCATGTTTCTTGGATTCCCTGAATCGAATGTGGTGTTTTAAATGAGCGAAGCGAACCCTTTTAGCGGAAGTAGGTGTTGAAGTGTTTTTAGTAGTAAAATCGATGTCTTCAGAAATGCGCCGCCGCAGCTACGGCGGAGGTGGTGGTGGTGGAGGGGGAGGGGGAGGGGGGAATAGTTTTGATCCGAGCAACTTGCATTTGAAGAGGGAATTGACCCAAATCAAGAAAGCTGCTAAGGCGCTTAGAGATCCCGGAACCACCTCTTCCTGGAGGTCGCCTCTCGGCTCCGCTAGATCCACTCTTGCAGGTGATATGCTAAACTATAACTCCAAACACCATTTCTTTCACCATCATAATAGCGTTGATGATACTCTCAATGTGATTGGGGGCCAAGAAGGTGAACCCACTTTTCGGATCGAAAGAAATGGAAATCCAGAGAGCCATACCAACAGCAATGCAAAGGAGAAGGAGAAGGAGAAAGGAGAAGGAGAAGGAGAAGGAAAGGAAAAGGAAAAGGAGAAAAAGGTGTTTTTGCATAATTGGAGGTCACAAAAATCTGAGAGTGAGAGGAGCAGAAGGAGAGAGGGGTAATGGAGAGGATTGTCTTGGAAATGGGAATGGAAATGGAAATGGAAATGGGTCTTCTTCTACGCCAGAAGAGAGCATAGAGGATAGCCTAAGCGGATGCTCGAAATGGTGGGAATGATTCCAAGAGTGATACCTATGCAGTTGATAGGTATGCTTCAATGATCTTAAAGTGTAAAGATGCCAATTTTATGCCATCCATTAGGCGAAACATTAAGAAAAAATCAAAGAAAAACAATTTTTCCACGGCTATTTTGAGGCATAACAGTGAGAAGTTGCAGCAACAGATGGCTTCTAGTAGGATTCCACGACGAGTGTTAGAGGGTTTGCCCGGTTTAGGCTTAGGTTTAGGTGGGGATGACTCTACAAGTCTGGTAGATCAGTCCGAAGATACTGAGGATTATTCTAATGCCGAGGATTTTAGGAGATTTTCTGCAGCCTCGCCTTTGCTTGCTAGGCTGAGGAGTAAGAACTGGCTTATTCATCTTCTAAGTTTAGAAACAGTAGAAGAAGAAGAGAGGATTCTTCATATACATACAGTACTCCTGCCTTGTCGACTAGTTCTTATAACAGATATGGTGTTAGGAACCCAAGTACCGTAGGGTCATGGGATGGCACTACCCAATCCTTCAATGATGGCGATGAAGACGACGAAGTGGAGGATCAGTTGGATTTGCCAGGTAGGCAT
This sequence comes from Ipomoea purpurea, assembly GCA_009835305.1. Taxonomy (NCBI): domain Eukaryota; kingdom Viridiplantae; phylum Streptophyta; class Magnoliopsida; order Solanales; family Convolvulaceae; genus Ipomoea; species Ipomoea purpurea. The sequence goes on from VALG01016849.1 coordinate 27,917, forward strand.
GGATGCGGGATTTCTTGCTGGTCCAGGTCCTCCAGGAGGTCAACTCCAAAATATAGAGCAGGGTACGGGAGTTGCTATTCACCCTCGCTTTCAGACACGTTGAGGAGGAAAGGGAGCAGCATTTTCTGTGGAAGCCAAACGGTGTATCAAAGAGACGTCGCAGATCATCATTGGATTACACCAAGAGGAGACATGGCTCGAGGGCTGTGGCTCAAGGTCTCATTCCGTTGCTAACGAATGGTGATGATGGTCCAGGAGGGTCATCGATGGGAACGGGAATTAGTGATGATGAACTCTCCACAAACTTTGGAGAACTCGATTTGGAGGCGCTGAGTCGGTTGGATGGAAGGAGGTGGTCTACAAGCTGTAAAAGTCAGGACGGGCTTGAGCTAGTGGCGTTTACGGGGAAGAAGAAGAAGAAGAGAAGGTTCCCCTGGAAATATCAGAAGCCTGTGCCAGAAGTATAGGCCTACGTTTTTCGAGGAGTTGATTGGTCAGACTATAGTTGTCCAGTCCCTAATGAATGCAATTTCGAGAGGGAGAATTGCCCCCGTTTATCTTCTTCAAGGTCCACGTGGGACTGGCAAGACTTCAACCGCGAGGATTTTTGCTGCTGCTCTAAATTGCTCGCAACAGAAGAAACTAAGCCCTGTGGTGTTTGCAGGGAATGTGCGATTTTATTTCTGGAAAGTGCAAGAATGTTAGAGAAGTCGATGGCACCAACAAGAAGGGAATCGATAAAGTTAAGTATCTTTTGAAGAGTCTATCTGTAGCTCACCAATCAACGTCTTCCGGGTACAAGGTTTTTGTTATCGATGAATGTCACATGCTACCCTCAAAGACTTGGTTGGCGTTTTTGAAGTTTCTTGAAGAACCACCCCCGCGTGTTGTTTTTGTATTCATTACCACCGATCTTGACAATGTGCCCCGTGCCATATTGTCTCGGTGCCAGAAGTACCTCTTCAATAAAATTAGGGATAACGATATAGTGATCAGGTTGAAGAAGATTGTTGGTGATGAGAAATTGGACGTGGAACCAGAAGCGCTCGAGTTGATAGCTTTAAATGCTGATGGATCACTTCGAGATGCAGAAACTATGTTAGATCAACTCAGTTTGTTGGGGAAACGCATCACTACTTCTTTGGTGAATGACCTGGTGAGTATAGAATGTTTTGTTTATACTGTCTCTCTATCATTCTTTTTTCATTTTAGAATATGGTGAGACTGGTACATGGCCCCCAATATAAAGAGTTAGGTTTATCTATAGTTACTTACAGTTATGTGTTTATATATATATATATATATATATATATATACTATGTTCCTTTATTAGAAACACAGATAATACTAATATATTTCAGTCTTATACACATTTTCTATTCTTTGATTCTTCATCATTGCTTCCGCCTAACTGGCGGGTGGTGTTATTCTCCACCCGCCAGTCCATTCCATCTTCCAAATTCAACAAACCCTATAGATAAACCTAACTCTTTATTTTTCAACATATTTGCTGTTATAGTACATCATACTCAACTTTTAATGGAAATGTTGGTAACAACTATGCTTGAAGTCATTTGATTAATTGATTGTAAGTTGAATGTGTCGAACTAATTTCACTTATGTACATTTCGTCCGAAGGTTGGGGTAGTTTCAGATGAAAAACTACTGGAACTTTTGGAGTTAGCCATGTCATCGGACACAGCAGAAACAGTCAAAAGAGCGAGAGAATTATTGGATTCTGGCATCGATCCAATAGTTTTGATGTCGCAATTGGCCACTCTCATCATGGATATCATTGCGGGAACACATCCTAGTATTGATGCAAAACCCACCGATTCATCCTTTGTTGGAAAGAGTTGTAAGTGCTGTTTCCATGTCAATACATTCTTTACTCGACTTTCGTTTCCTCATCAAACTGATTGCTATCATGTTCGTTTCTGGGTTTAGCTTTCTAGAAGAAATAACATTACAAATTAACCGAAACAAACATGTATAGTTTGAACAATTTAGGGTTATTTCACTCAAAATGATGTCGTTTTGAGTGAAATAACCCATTTAAAAAAGAAAGGAACAATAACTAATTGGCGGCGCCTAGGCGGCCTAGTCGGTGCCTAGGAGGCCTAGTTGGTGCCTAGGAGGCCTAGGCGGTCAGCGCCTAGGCGGCCTAGGCGACACTTAAGCGGCCTAGTCGACCGTCTAGTCGGCCAGCCGCCTAGACCATCGATTATGGTGATACGCTAGGCGGCCGGCCAGCACCTAGGTGTTGATTAATCGGTGCCTAGGCGGGATTTTTGCAACACTGAGTGTACCTTCAAACACAATGCATGTTTTAATCACAATATTAGCTTAGCTCACAACTTAAACCGTCTCTCCGAAGAAACGGTACAAACTTTAGGATCAAATAATTTTGGCATCCTTCAAGAAGTTTATCTGTATATGATTGATTGTATGCACTAGTGCACTATGGACCATTTGTAATTAGCTAGAGGCTTTTTTTTGCAAATTTGTATTAAATGCACTTGAAGTTGTCTTCTAGTTAATGGTTCAATTTTCACTGAGAATGTGGTATTTATCCTATCTGTAGAGTGTCTAGCTCTGAACTTTCTCGTCATATATTCTATGCTAACAAATATAACGAATGTTTCAGTATCTGAGGTGGAAGTGGATAGACTGAAGCATGCATTGAAGCTTCTTTCGGATGCAGAGAAACAATTAAGGGTTTCAAGCGAACGCTCTACTTGGTTCACCGCAACCCTGCTACAGCTAGGTTCTGTTCCTTCCCCGGATCAAACTCATTCCGGGAGTAGTCGAAGGCAAAGCTCCAAAGCAACAGAGGAGGATCCTTCTACTAGTACGTTTAGAGAAGTTGTTTCCCGGAAACAACAGAAAGGGGATTCTTTGTATGCACCTTCTAAGTTAGGTTCTCCCTCGTCCTTTGCAAAAGGCAGCCATCGAATCTCATCAAGTAAAGATCTAGGATACGCGAAGACCACTCAAAGCAAACTGATATCAGGAGAGTCATTAGCCTCGCAGGATGAACTTAAGCTTGGAAAGACCGTGCCTAGAAGTTTGAATACAAACATGTTGGACGACATCTGGGTTAGATGCATCGAAAAGTGTCATTCCAATACTTTGAAGCAGCTGCTTCATACGTGTGGAACTCTCGTCTCCATGTCTGAAATTGGATGGTGAGTCTTTTTTGGTCTTTCTATAGCTTCCACAGTGATAATTGACAGTGAGTCGGTCCGTTTGGAAACCTGGAAAATGACTTCTGGAAAATGTTTTCTGAGTTTCAGTGCTTGGGATGTAGTAGGAAAAATCCAGTCAACGGAAAACATTTTTCGTTAACGGGGAAAATGTAGGCATTTTTGCGGTAAATGACTTACGCCAAAATTTGGTGTAAGTCGTTTTCCACCAACATTCAAAACATGGTTGCCAACCCGGGGTGGTAGCTCAGATGGTAAATGAGCTCTCTTCGTGGGGAGAATTTCGGATAACCCACCCGGGTTCGATTCTGAGCCTCTCGGAGTGAACGGGAATTAGTTGGGTGGACCTGGGCCGTTAAACTGACAGAGAAAGACCCGGTCTTATATTTTCCAGAATGCAACCAAACACTGGAAAAGAAAATGTTTTCTGGGAAATGAGTTATTTTCCTGCTTTCCAAACGGATCCTTATTATTTATAGGATAACTCATCTTTGAACAATTTTACAGGTGTTTTTGTTGCTCACATTGCATTTCGGGATAATGAAATAAAAACCCGAGCAGAGCGGTTCCTAAGCAGTATCACGAATTCGTTTGAGAATGTTTACGGAGAAATGTAGATGTTAGACTTGTTTTGTTACCGGAGGAGGAAAACTCCGCGAGCAGTACAAAACTAATTGCTTTACAGGATCCGAGTCCAAAGCAGATGGACATCATAAACAAGGAGACAACAATTTGCTCTAACGCATTAGGGGAATATTCTGGTCTGGATGCACATCATGAGCCACGGCATGTATCGAGTGGAAGCTTTAATGATCGGGATGGAAATGCTAAAATAAACAGTTCAAAAGAGCGAATTTCAGAAATTCCAGTACAGAGAATAGAATCGATCATCCATGAACAGAGGCTCGAAACTGCTTGGTTACAGGCAATGGAGAAAGGCACTCCTGGTTCACTGAGTCGCCTTAAACCGAGAGGAATCAGGTGTTACCCCAAGATGGCATTTATCATGATAATCAATTAGAGTCGATGGCTTCCCTTGACCTATCCTCCCAGCATTGGCAAGATGACATAAAAGATGAGCTCAAGAATCTGAAGATGAGTGATGAAAAGGTCAATCCCAAAGACCCAACTAATAAAATGGTTGATTATCCCATTTCACCAAGTTTGTTGCATGATACCAGCTATGCAATCAATATTGGCAAAGAGACCAGTAAGTATCATATTTCTCTATTTATATATGGTTTTTTCTTGATTCAAACTTTCCCCCCTTTATTTTGGATGACGAGGAAACCCCATCCCTTTTGGGTGTAGGTAAACCCGCCTTCTGACCCTAGCTGGCAAAAGACCACAAAGAAGTAAACCAGCCTAGGTTACCCATAACTGACCGGTGGCACCTCTTTTAATTTTCTGATTGCTGATATCTGTTTGACAATACAGGGGATATGAATCTGGATCAGGAGCATATGGTTGCAGTGGCTTTTTATGTTGGAATCACACCAAACCTCAAAGAAGGGGGAAGGTATACTTTCTGGATTATCTCATCTCATCACTTCTTTCTTAGCTAGCAACATGTTAAATTTTGTGTGTGCGTGCAGGTCAAAGGGACTCATGTTCGTCCAAACAGAAATGGGCGGCTTTCATGGTTTGGGGGAGTGCGCGAAAGGGGAGAACAGAGAATAATAGATACCGAAGATGATGATGATGATAAGAGGAGGTGAGGAGCAGTCAGAACAGAAGTTTCTGATTCGAGAAATGGGGTTCTTTTTCCTCTTTCACTTTTATATATTTATTCCATTCCTCCTATTCTTTATGGATCTGAAGATTTAGTAAAAGAATGAGATGATGATGTAAAGTTTCACAATCTGGGAATCTGCAATTTCTTCAAGTTGTCCTGCCATGTTTCTCTTCAGCAGCAATCTCAATAATAAATGGTAGGCATGTTTTTTGGACTGAAACTAGTAGTCTTTTTACTGAGGAGAAATTTGATATTTGGATACACAATTAAACACAGAAACTGGGCTTTCATTAGATATAAAGATTTGCTTTAATCCTTCCTTGAAAATAACCAAGATAAGGTTCATTACATTCTCCTAGTCCCCATGATCTCACACCTTGTGATAACAACACTCTGCAATCTTGAAGAATCTTGAAGAATACTAAAATGCAACCAACTAACCTGTTCCAGGTTGAACTAAATGCCATTAAAAATTCTCACTCACTGTACATGAATGGATGGATGGATACAAAATATGGGATCGATTCAGTTATGCATAATTGAAGCGTGCGTTCAATATTCTCTCAGCTAGCAGCATATCATCAGGTGTTGTAACCTGCATCAAGCAAGCAAGCAAAGAGTAGTTTGCATTGCATATTAAAACAGCATCCCAAAATAACAACTGGCAAATGTATGTTTTGGCGGGGCACTCACCTTGATGTTACTGTAAGAGCCTTCAGTAATGTAGACTGGATGTTTAAGGAGCTCCACAATAGATACATCATCTGTGACTTCAAGACCTTCCCTGGAGAAAAGGTGCAAAGCTTAGCATCAAATCAGACAGATGATCCTCGAGCTTTGATTACAAGATTTATTTAACTCTCAGGTGCAATAGCATATTATCCGTAACTGTAATGTTTACTTGTACAAGATACTGAGGTGACGAATTAAAGGCTATGGTGGTATTAATACAGAAACTAGAAAGCCCAGCTATGGTGTGGAATGGATTATAGTTCTAGACTTCTAGTCAAAACACATCGCAAATTAGTAATGGAGTATACCTATTGATTATCTCAAACCCCTTCTTAAGCAACTCGGGCTTGATTACCTGTACTAGAAAAGTTAGCATCATCGCATATGTTTAAGAAAGATTTCTTTATCAAAATACTGCATGTAGTGTATATATATATATATATATATGTCGGCTCAAACCTGTGGAGTTTGCATTTCCCAGAGTGTTTTCCGGTTAAGAGTTCTCACAACAAACGATTCATTATTTGCCTGCCAAAATAATTCATGCATCTTGTAAAACCACACTGATAATTCCATAATTCATAGGCAAGTTTTTGTTCAGTGAAATTATGGCAACCATCCATGAATATATGTACACCACTTTGGAACAGCCAAACAATTACAAGCTCAAAACCTGAATACAATTAATTAAGCCAATAATCATCATAAAACATAAAACATACCTCTTTAATTGTTGATTTAGCAGGAACCCCAAGAACTGCTGCTCCAACAAGCCAACCATCCTTTAAGACCTGCAAAGAAATCCACAAAATTGAGAAACACTAAAAAGGCTTCCATTTATACTATTCTATCTAAAAATAGTTGAGTTTCTCTACTCCCCCATCCCCTCAAAACATAAAAACTAAAAAAGGCATAGAGTTAATAACCAATTTGGTCCCTCGACTATTAGGATTTCACAACTTTGGTCCTCGACTACTAAAGTTGCTCAATTTAGTCCCTAACTATGCAATTTTACCTAAAATGGCCCATCGACTATTAGGATTTCACCATTTTGGTCCTTGACTACTAAAGTTGCTCAATTTAGTCCCTAACTATGCAATTTTTACCTAAAATGATCCCTCAACTATTAGGATTTCACCACTTTGGTCCTTGACTACCAAAGTTGTTCAATTTAGTCCCCAACTATGCAAATGTTAACCTAAAATGATTTGGGGACCTTTTTGGAGTGTCGAGGACTAAAGTAGTGAAATCCTAATAGTCGAAGGACCATTTTATGTAAGAATTGTATAGTTAAGGACTAAATTGAGCAACTTTGGTAGTCAAGGACCAAAGTGATGAAATCCAAATAGTCAAAGGACCACTTTAAGTAAAAATTGCATAGTTAGGGACTAAATTAAGCAACTTTGGTAGTCAATGGACCAAATTGGGTATTAACACAAAAGGCATACATACAACTATGTCCATTGTTAACTCTAAATTTGTATACAAAATGCAATTAATTATCAGTTAAGTCAAGCTTGGTCTATTCTTTCATCCAGTGTTTATATGCCCACTCTTCACAGATATTATGCAGTAAATCACAACAACATTTTATTCAGAATAAAGGTACAACAAAATGGTCTCAATATTACCAAGAAGAGGAAAAGACAAAAGGACTTTTAGCAAATGAACAAACCTTTTCCTACATCTCCTGCCAATACTAGAGGTCTCGCAGCATCATGGATGCAAATGAGTTCAGAACTCAAATCAACTTCCTGAAACATCAAATTGGTGAAAACCCGACTTAAATAGGCCTTTTAAAAGATAAGGAGTTTGGAGTTCATCAATCTGTAATTTCAGATAACATTTAGCATGTACCTGAAAACCATTGTATACAGAATCTTGCCTCTCCTTTCCAGGCAATGCAAATTTCAATTCGATGTGGAATTTTTTTCCTGCATCTGAACAACATCAAAAAATCTAACGGACCATCTGTAATATCTCCAAAGAAGCAGGAAAAGAAAAAATGCAATCTTGAACAACTAACCCCCTCTCCTCATCACACACCAAACACGTAAGGATGAAAAGTCAACTGCACTTATTGCATGCACAAAATTTGTATTTCTATTACTAAATTAATAAACAATAGCTTCATAACCTTCAAAAACGTCATTATAAAACGGATCGCATACTACACAATTTCTTTCACTTGAGGCAACTTAGAGAAGGTGTCGAAACTGCAACAAAGCCAACAAACTTTGAGTTAGAAAGCCTGCACAAAGAGAAACAGGTGCAGAAATATTCTTTCGACTACTAAGTTTGTGTGGCTTTGTGTACCAATCACACTACACTGAGCTTTTCCTACTAGACTTCTGTACGTAGTGGAATTTCAATTTTCATATCAACTCAGATAAGCTAATATCAAGGCTTTGGTGTTAGAGACTATCTCTATTGGTACATAGTTATGATATCAACTTCTCTCTAAGGCTTAAAAAGCTTGGCAGCATAACATGTGATAATCATTTTTTTCACAAAGTTAGTAATATCTGAAGTCTAGGATTGGGAAAAGCAGAAACTCATGAATCAACAGCTCATCGCAATGCATTTTGGGCTGATCAGTTAATAAATTGAACAGACAATTTTCCTTGTACCTGTACAATGCAATTGGCTGTCCTAGAAGTGGAAGATACTGCTTCGGCATGCTCACCTATAAGCACAAAATATAAGGAAACTATCATCTCGAAGATGGAAAATAAGGAAAATATTATTTGGACTCCAATTTTCTACTCCCACTCTCAAATTCTTGATGTGAAAACTTTTTCTGGGACCCACATGACGAAAACAGTCTATCCTTGCTTGCCACATCAGGAGTAAAAGTAAGGGAGTAGAATCTGGAAGTATAACTCGAAAAGTAAAAAGTAGACAACAGAGGAGGTGGGAATACAAAGTTGCAGAGACAGTGTGACATACCTAAAAGTAGGTACAGCATTTTACCCAAAATTTGACATATTATAAAAGTGATGACAATGCACACAAATATGCAGAGCTAAACAAAGAGCTATAATGATAGCAATTATTCTATCAGGAATAGAGTGTAATCCAATTCAACCCAATACATGAGCAAACAACAACATAGGCTAAACATGTACTAGGGTCACTCAAAAATTGATATCTGCTTCAGTTCAGAGTTGAAATTATACACTTACACCCATTCTTTTCCCCATCCCTCCTGCAAGAAGAATCACTGAAACACTTTTCTCCTTCACCGCAAGATCTGCGCACCGCTGATTACAAGAACAATTGAACTCTCAATATATTGAATTTCACTAAAGAAAAAAAACCCAAATCTTTTTCACACAAATAAGAAGAATATGCATATAATTTACCTTGTGAAGATCTCCATTGACTCCATATAGAGCAGAACAAGTAATTTTCGAATGGGAACGCTTGAGCTCTCTCAAAGGAACGATTTTTCCAGTACGGGGGTGTAGAAATGAAGGAACCCTGGGACAGTAGGAGATGGAATAATGTAGGAGAAAGGATTTTTGGGGATTGGTTTTCAAGAACAGCGGCGAATTGGGGAGACGAGCTGAAGATGGGACATGGTTGTATGTTCCCACACAACCACAAAACTTTGCCCAGCTAGTGACCGAGGGGGCGGAGAAATCGAGCTTTTATGTGACAGAAAACATGGGAAATGACAAAGTTCATGAGGATCCAAAGCAAGAATCCTAGAATAGTTGAGCACTAAGAAGGGAGAGCAGTGCCTTAGCGGCTCAAATGAGTTCTTGCTTTCGTTTTCGCGTTTGAAGGTTGAGAGAGAGAGAGAAAATGGACAAGGAAATTGTAGCGCATTCGCCAACCTGGAATAGCTGATTATCGTCGACGAATGACGACGATTGGGTGAAGAAGAAGCCTGAAAGCCGGCAAATTATCCATTATTAATAAGAACCCGAATATGCTGTGCATCAATGGCATTTGAAAATATATTATTAGTAAGCGGGTGAATCTCTACCGTCAAAAACGTGGCTCCTTTCTAGCTTTAGTTAAAAACTTCATTCTTTCTTTAATTTTTTTTTCTTTTAACATCGTTCTCTTTTTCTAAATATTGTCTAAATTCATGCAAAATATTTTGTTTTTTTTCTAGTTGGATTCAGGGTGTATTTTTTTGAGATTATAATTTATTATAAATGATCAATAATTAGCTCTAGAGAAAAAGTTTAAATTATTATGTCTTCTAAAGACTTTTGTTTAGTAAGTGGAAAATTTAAAATTTTCCGAAACATAGAAAATTAAAGAATTAAAAAATAAAATTAAACACTTTGTGTTCAGATGTCATGTAGTGACTCTTCTATATAGGAAGTCATGAGATCAAGTTTCAGTAAAGACATTATTGATTTTCTTTATATTTCAATATATTAAAAAAGTATGTTTGAATAGATACTTACAATGTCATTCAAATTAAAAAATATAATTTTTTTTATTAAACTCAATTCTCCAATTTTTAAACTCTTCGTTCTTCCCATTTTTCATGTTTTTAGAGAATTCATAGGCACAATTCTCTAAATAGAGAAGTGGAAAACACAGAATTCATGAGCACAATTCCAAGCATTTCGAGATTTGAAGAGTCTCTAAAATATATAATGAGTTAATGTACAAAATGATACTCGATTATAAATTTGTTCTAAACGATTTTAGTAATATAATGTACTCCTAGACTTTTGTGTTTTTGCTCAGTTTAGTCATTCGTTTGTTATTCTATCTATTTGGTGTTAAATATATGGACAATATTCAGTAATTTTGATATTAGTATCTCTTTACTCCTAGACCTGCGAAATGCGAAATTCCTCTATCTTTTACAAATTACTCTCAGAATTACTCTCAAACCTACGAATATAAAATTTGATTAGCATGTCTTGGAGTAATTCGTAAAAGAAAGAGGAATTTCGCACTTCATTGGGTTGAGAGTAAAAAGAGACCAATATTGAGATTACTGAATTGCCTCTTTATTAATATCAATTTGACAGAATACCAAACGAATGAATAAATTGAGCAACACACAAAAGTTCGGGACTAACTTTTGACTCGGTTAGAGTTTGGCCCTGACGGGCGCCAGAGGTCGAAGCCGTAAGGGGTTGTGACGAAGACATGGTGAGAAACAAAAGAAAAGAAGTGAAGAGAGGAGGCTAACCTTGACGAAAAAAAGTGGCGACTGTTGGAGGAATGACGGAACTAACTCGAAAAGGGTGGAATGTCGGTCGCCGGAGAAGAAAGAGAGAGCAAGGTTGCCAGAGAAGAAAGGGAGAGCAAGGTCGCCGGGAAAGTTGAGGAGAAGAAGGAGTTTGAAGTGCGAAAGAAGAGATGGGTTGCGGATAGGGCTATTTATAAATATGGTCGACCGACCAGATCATGACACGTGCATCCATCGAACGGTTGGGGAAGCGACGCAATGTCTGACAAGACTTTTGTGGAAAGACGCGCATCGGGGCTGTAACCGACAAGAATCGAGGAGTTGTCATAATTACATGTCAGTGATCGTACCTATTCTTGGAACCAATTGGGAAGATAGCGAAACCAATCAAAGTATCAGCCAGTGTTGCAAAAATCGCGCCTAGGCACTAGGCGGTGGGAGGCCGTCGTGAGGAATGGCCTTGGCGGCCTCCTCCGCGGCCGGCTCCCTAACCGACCGGTTCGGCGGTTCGGCGATTTTTTTTTTTAAATGTCGGAAAAGTTTCGGAAGGCATAACTTTTGACTCGGTTGTCCGATTTGGACAATTTTTTTTCAAATCGCGTATTTTTTTCATATCTCGTATTGGTCCACTAATTTCTCAAAAAAATGTTTATTTAGCTCTTAATTTTAGTTTTTTTATGTATTTAGATGGTTTAAACAATCTTTTGAACAATTTTACAACCATTTTCGTAAATAGTTTCTAAGAAATAATTATGGAAACCTTATGTTTTATTACTCAATTTTGAAAATTTTTAATTTTTAATTTAAAAAAATAAAAAATAAAATAAAAAATCGGCGCCTAGGCGCCTAACGTTTTTTGCAACATTGGTAACAGTGCAAGCCCAGTTGAGTGCTCGGCTAACCTATAAGTGGAAGGCAAGGAGCCGGTTAGGACCCCGAACGCTTTCCTCAAGGAGTTTTGTTCTACTTTTCTGAGTTGTCACTCGGCTAGACCTCAGAAAAGTGAGGGACTGGTGATAGATACCCCTAGTTAGGCACTCAACTTGGGAACATGGAGAGTAGTTAGCCCAACTATAGAAGAACACTTAGCAGTTCGAGCGAGTGAGAACATAAGCGACGGTAGAGCGGACACTCGGGAGACCAGGCCGCCCGGTTGGTGTGTCCCCAGTTGGGCTCTTAGCAGGGCCAGATTGGTGACCGAGCTTGGTAGTCGGAGTGTCCCCGACCGAGCTCTTAAGAGGGTTCGGGTGGGCGACCAGGCTCAATAGTCGGAGTGTCCCTAACTGGGTGCCTCAACTGATCCAGACGGGTGACCAAGCTAGGCAGTCGAAGTGTCCCCGATCGAGTGCGTGCTCTAGAGGCGGTGAAGCTAGATTCTGGGGGGATTCCTTCCTTGTTCAACAAATAGTTTCATTTTCTTATTTTAGGCAGTTGCCGCGCTAATTATGGCAGATTCCAAAGCTTGTTTAGTTATTTTTTCCCTCTCCTTACCTTATAGAGGATCTATCACCTTGTATAAATACTAACCCCCCTCCCCCGTGCGATTATTTTGTAAAGGGTCGGATTTTTCAATAACATCACGTTACCCTGCCCTTTTTTTCGCCACGAAATACTTTGTGTTGCTAGATCTAATATTTTACGGTAGTGTTGGCCAGCCGATCGGATGCCCTAAGCCCTAAGCCGTAAAACCAACAAAGTGCATATTTTTTTTTACCTTCAAGTGCGCAATTCTATGCTAGTATTTTATATCTTTTGCATTCTTTTCAACAACGTATAACTAACTTTCTAATGAAAATTTATGAGGTTTACAAACGATTTGTATGAGCAATTGCTTTAATAACACTTAACTTGAATAAATTTCTTTTTTGCTACCATAATTGCTTCAAATAAACTTATTTATGCTTTCGAGTGCTGAATTTTGCCCTTCAAATGCACATTTTTATTCTGTCAAGTGCATATTTTTGTGCATTCAAGTGCACAATTATGAGCAAGTGTTTATCATATGTTTTGTCTACTTTTCAATAATCTATAACTAAATTTTGAATGGAATTTATGAGATTTACAAATAATTTGTACGAGCAATTGTTCAAATAACACTTAAGTTGAATAACTTTTTTTTTGGTACCATAAATTGCTTCGATTGTACATATTTGTGCCTTCGAGTGCAAAATTTTACCATTCAAGTACATATTTTTGTGCTTTCAAGTGTATGTTTTTGTGCATTCAAGTGCACAATTTTTATTAATTCGAAATGAATTTTTTTTCTAAAGAGCATCATATCATGATAGATTTAATGGTTGAGATTTGTGTGCATTTTTTACTTGGTGAGGCCTTTGCACTTGATCTCACGTTTTATTTTTTACATTTCCTAAATGATTAGATTTATTTTTTTTTTTAAGCTCCAAAATTCTACGGTGAAAATGACCGAGCCAAATTTTCTTCACCATCACTTTCTACCAGCTAGTACTCTAGTTGCTTATATAATCAAAAACAGTCAAACTCCCAAATTTCTCACATCTAGCTCTCACCAAGAAACTTCCAATTGCTCTTCATCAAGTTTCACCAAAGAATGCTCCAATTCTATCCTCGTCCCGCCCCGCCCCCCCCCACACACACACACAGAAATCTTTTTTAACTTTTTTCCAACCATGACTCCTTCTTTGAGTGCTTAAGTGATAGATTGCTAATCTGATTCACTATCTTCAGTTTCATTGACGAATTGAGAGCGTTAGTACCAAAATGTTTATTGCGTTCGAATGGAGTGAATCATTCAGATCAGAAATCTGTAAATGTACCTAATTTTTAAAAAATACAAAGTTTGCAAGAGTTTCTAATTGTAATGTCCACTTTATGAAAATAACAAATTTACTCTGGCCATTAATGCTCGTTGTTTCTATTTCAAGTATAGTCAAACTAAACAATCAACACCACACATTAATCACTAGAGCTAACAATAAGATGCATATAGCCGCGAGAATTTTGTTACCTACAACAAAAAAAAAAAAAACAATTTTAGCCGTCATACTGGGGGCAAGAAACCGCTGACAGAGTCTAGCACATTTTGAAATAAAAGATAAAATTCAAATTACGGTAGTCCATTTTGATAATTTTCTTATCAACTTTTGAGGTGCATTTCCCGACCACTAATACGTACAACACTTTTCAATAACTAATACCGTGTATACTATTGGATTTTGGGCTCAGCTTCTCTAAAGTGTAGTGTAATCTTAATCCAAAACCCGCGATTTTTTAGAAGTCATGGTTTAAAGTTTATACTTGGCGTTTTAACTGTATTGCTTATTTAGCGTTTCGGTTTATGGTGTCCAATTTTAGGGTTTATCATATGTACACGTTTTAAGGTTTTGGATTTTGTTTATGATTCATCATACTACTAGCATATATATATATAAGTTAGTATATATACAGTATATATTATTTTATAATATATAGTCTAAACCCTATCAGTCCTTCTTTGTTCATAGAAAAAACGCCCGCATTGCTTGCTTCGTTTTTTTCACTTGTCTGCCTATATAATTTTATATTATGTATACAACATTTGTTTTATGGGATATAATATATTATTATATATTATATATGTACTCTATTATTCCAGGTGTAAGAATACACTTTATAGTGTTAAAAATTGTAATTTCAAAGTTAGAAAAATACCAGTAAAATATCATCTATAAATTTTTTTTTTTAAAATTGTATCAAGAGTCTGTTAGATTTTTTCACGATGAACAATGAGATTGATTTTTCTTAGTTTGTTCTTGGTAATTAACATGCTCTCAAGTGAATGTGACATTGTATAATTTCCCGAAGTGCATTATGTAATGTTGACAATTAAGTGCATTTTAAAATTAAAAAATTATCAAAATTACAATGTTGCAAATTTTTCCTTACTCTGATACCGTTAGATCTGGTCAGATAGACGATTGCTATTAGTATTTTTTTTTTTTTTTTTTGAAAACATTGATATTAGTTCTTAATTTTTTCCTTAAAACAAGTTCTTATTTGATGATTTTTTTTTTCATATATATTCATAAACACAATCAACAAATATTTAACATGGATTAAATTTGTTGTCCTCACTTATTAACTTTAAAAGGTAAGCCTAAAAAAAATGTTACAAGGCATATCCCAAATTTAAACTCAATCACAGACTAAGTAAATGTGAACATTTTCCCTATAACAACATTATCATTAATGAGAAGTACCCACTCTATAATTTGATTGATCAATTAACAAACATGGTTTTGTCATATTGGTTGATGTGACAGTAAACATGTTTTTCGTTTTGTCGCAGCCTAATTCCTTGTATAGGGTAGATTGTTGACTTGGAATAGTATTGTTGCTTGTGTGTATGGGATGTGCAGTGTTTTAATTGATTTCTAAGTACTTTGATTGTGATTTGTGAAGTGTATCATTTATTCAACAGAAATAACATTTTTTATAATCATTTTGACTAACACACGTATCACGCACTAATCAATTCGCTGAATTGTAGACATCTCTGTTGGGTGGGACAACTGGTCTGAAGATTTAAGGCTGCTTCATTCCTAAAGTCAAGGATCGAGCCCTTGACCTTTGATTAATGATAGATGAGTCACTTCCAATCAACCACACCATCCAGGTTCAAGTATAAATCTTATGATTTCAATTCTGTTGACTTGATAATTACAAGGTTACGAGTTGATTTAGCAAGAGTAGTCTATTGACATTTTAGTTTGAGTTGATTAATTGGACAATTTATTCTAGTTTACCTCTTTGTGATTCTTTTGCTGACTAAGGACAACTTATATCATATCGTGGATCAAGGTCCACGTAAAATTGTAGACCATGGATCAGAACCACGTCATTTTGATCTTTAGATTTTAACAAATTATGTAGTTTGCCCATTTCCCATGTTATGCGTCTACACAACTACTAATATATTTCAGACGCATAATTCATATATTTAAGATACAGAATTTCATAGAACAAAACACATACACATGTTATATATTTACTTATTTTCAAATCTGATTTAGGTACACAATTTATGTCCATAGGCACAGAATTTCACAACACAAACACATAAATTCATAATATAAGACACAATATGGTTGGTGTGTGTTACACAACTATTAATTTGTTCAAGGTACATAATTCATATTTAAAGTACAAAATTTCATAAAACAATACACAAAAACTCACAACACATGACATATATACATACTTTATAGTTAAAAAAAAAAAATTGTATCGTTAATGGACAACCAAATGGTCACTGTTAAAATTAAATAAATTATCATTCAAAAACAACGTCGTATAAGACTAGATCCACAGTCTGTGGATCTAATCTACGGTAATAAAATTATTGACTAAGATCACAAATAAAATTTATTCAATACACATTTCTAGATAGTGATCATGAGTAGTCCACACTCCACATCATCCAAAAATCTTATCCTTTCAAATCATATTGCTAAATTCTTCACCCAATCACATAAAAGCCAGTCAGGAAACTTTCATGCCTACACACAACAGTCTATTCTTGTCTTCTTGAAAGTTTGCAACTATACCTTGCACCATTGGCGCACATAACACTCTGTGTTCTGCGCCCCTCAAAATGATGCTGTTTTATTAAGTTGTGTAGAAAGTTGATGCGATTATGTATATTTTAGTATATAATTATGTACATTTTTATACAATTATATACATTTTTTAATACAATTATATACATCCAAAATAAGGAACTTATGCGTACTATATTAAGAGTTTATGTATATTATGTTAAAAGTTTATGTATATTATGTATTATGTTAGCTTATGTGTATTATCTTTTAAAAAAAGAGTATGTGTATTTTGTTATAAAATTATGTGTATGTGTATTATCTTTTAAAAAAAAGTATGTGTATTTTGTTATAAAATTATGTGCATTCTAGTATACAATTATGTACATTTTCGAAACATGAATTTTTAAAAAGAAAATTAACAGTCGACACAGGAAAGCGAAATTCTAAAAAATAATAATAATTCAAAACGACGTCGCTTTGCACTAGGGCGCACAATGCAATGCGTACCCTGGTGCATGATATAAATTGCCTAGTTCTGGGCTAACACCATTTTGGTAGTCCATTGCAACAAGAAATAATGGTAAATTATGCTGCGGAACCATGTCCATCTTGCAAGGTGGACACGGTTCTAAAATTGTCATAATTGTGAATATAGATTTCAAAAAATATGAACATAGAGTTCTATAGTTATGAACATAGAATTATGAACATAGAGTTCTATAGTTATGAACATAGAGTTCTGTAATTGTGAATATAGAGTTCAATAATTATGAATATGAAGTTCAATAATTATGAATATGAAGTTCAAAAATTATGAACATAGAATTCTGTAATTGTGAATATAGAGTTCAATAATTGTGAATATGAAATTCAAAAATCATGAACATAGAGTTCAGTAATTATGAATATAGAATCGTGTCCGCCTAATTTGCATAATCGTTATACCCTGCACCACGGCGCGCATAGCACTGTGCGCCTCGTGCCTCCCAAAACGACGTTGTTTTGGTAAATTATGTAGGGAGTTGACGCGATTATGTGTATTTATTTATAAATTATGTGTATTTGTTTATACAATTATGTGTATTTGTTTATACAATTATGTACATTTTTTTATACAATCATGTACATCTTTTTTTTATACAATTATGTACATTCGAAACATGAAATTTATGTGTATTATGTTAAGAGTTGATGTTTATTATGTTAAAAATTTATGTATATGATGTATTATGTTAGATTATATGTATTATCTTTGAAAAAAAATGTGTATTTTATTATACAATTATGTACATTCATATATATAATTATGTGTATTCTAGTATAAAATTATGTACATTTTGAACCTGAGATTTTTTTTTTTTAAAAAAGTAACCGTCAGCATAGGGTAACAATTTTTTTTTTTAAATAATATGAAACGACGTCGTTTTACATCAGAGCGTACAATGCAATGTGCGCCCTAGTGCAGGATATAAATTGCCTAATTTGCATGACAAATATGATAATTAAGTCCAAATGAATTATTTGAACATTAAGAAGGAGAAAGCCCGTATATACGAGGCCCAAGCCCATAGATAGCTCCCATTTTCTCAAACACACGACGATTCAGCTTCAGCATATCATTCACCCATCATCATTCATCAACAAGCATCACCGAAGATCAGATCGAGGAGAATATAACCACCGCCGGACGGCGATGGCTAAGTCACTTGGATCGACGGGGGAGTTTTTCAGGAGGAGGGACGAGTGGAGGAAGCACCCGATGCTGTCGAATCAGTTCCGCCACGCCGTTCCGGGACTCGGCATCGCCCTTGTCGCCTTCGGCGTCTACCTCGCCGGCGAAGTCGCCTACAACAAGATCTATGCGCCTTCTCATTCTCACTCTCATTCCACCACCTCCGATTCTCACTCTCACTGAGAAACAATCATCACTCACAAGGTTATCTCACTTTCAAATATTTTTTTTTTTGTTCATAAATTTTTAAAAATTAATTTGTTCTATAGGGTAATTGTTACTATCGTGAAATAATGATTGATCGGTTGTGTGTTTGTGTTGACGGCGATTTTCTGTTACGGAATCACCAGTTGCCTCCCGCTTTTGCCCTAAATCGGACTTTCGGTTCATAAATTGAAACAACGTGTATTCTTCCTCCCTCATGATTTAGAATGTTAGAATGGTAATTTTGTAATCCTAGTTTTACGTCGAGTTGATGTGTATTTTTGTTTGTCAAATCTTTATTGATTAAGGAAAGGAGTCGCTTTTTGTACAGATTTAAGGAATGCATACTGCACATACCATAAAAATGGTCCTTGAAGACCGGGGTGTAAATAAGATAATACTGTGTAATTTTGCAAACTGAAAAGGTCCTAATGAATTTGGTGGGGGTAGGCTGGAAAAATGATTGGGGCAAGAAATGGATAATTTCTCTAGGTTATTTACGGTGGATGGGTAAATGAAGATGATGTGATGAATTCTGATCTTCTCACTGTCAGTGGAAAAGAAAACCCTATAGGGCAATAGAGAAGAGATGGAGGGGATAGTTATTTGATGTGTACTGGCAAAGGCAAGAAAGTCTTGTCTTCTATTTTCACTGAATGAACTTTTAAATTTCCATATTCTTGTTTACTATCAGAAATAAAACTGGGGGATTTTCGGAACTTAAACCTTTGATAAAGCTTTGGCTCCTCTAACCACATTGGCAAAAAAGAGTTTACAAGATGTGGCAAGCACTTGATTATGTTTTTAATAAGTTGTGCTATAAATAAATTTTAAATATTATATTAGCCTTACATTTAGTTCCTGTTTTACTTATTTCAAGTATTTGTGGAAAGTTCCAAACCCGAAATGAAACTTCTGAGGAGAACCACATATTGCTTGTTGACAATTACATCAGTGAGTCTGATCTTTTGCGGTCATTTTTTAGAATTACCACCGCTTACAGTAGCTTTTACATGGATTTATAATTTTGTTTGGTGTTAAAGTTAGCATCTTAGTATAGTGATCAACACATAATCACAACTCAGATAAAATATGATTAAAGGTTTCAACATTTTGGCTAGAAGTATGCAGTCATCTATTGTAGATATTTATTAAGTAACTGTATACTGCTTTGTCTTAAAGATCCAAGAATGGGTTCTTTGTTATCCAATATACAATGTAGTGCATACCACTGGTAACGGTTGTCTTATTGTCACAATGTTAATAAGCTACTTTGCATCATGCTAGCACATGGATTACATAAGTTGCAGATAACTATGCTTGCTGGTAACATGCTGGAGTTTTTGCTAGAGAACGATAAGATTTGATTCAATGTTGCCCTTGCTCTGCCAAGCTTGATTTCTTTTTCTTCTCCTTTGACAACACAACCAACATCCTCTTTGGTTTTCATCTGGATCCATTTTGGTCACAATGCAACATGTCTCTTTGGATAGAGTATTTTGCACAGCTCTTTTATTCCGGCTCAAATGTTATGTTCAACTCTTCCCCTCCCTCCTCTGTTCACAAATGCTGAAAATATAACAGCATGCACTTTGTGGTCACAGTTTTGGTAATAAAAAGAAGTTCACATCTTCCTTTAAGGCATGGGTATGACATATGGGAGAATGGCCCAAAATAATCGTGTGAAACTAGAAGTTGAGACCTTTTTTTTTTAATTTTTTTTTTTACATGGGCTTAGCCTTTAGTCCCTTTATACTGCTGAACAGCCTGAACTGTCATTGATCTAAACATGATTAGAATATATTGACCCAGTATACTTTTTTCTTCTAAAATTTGGTTGTGTTGTTTGCTCATTGCAGATGAACTCATTGTGGTGCGCAGAAGCAGGATCATGTGTTCCAGTCTTTTATGTTTCTTTCTTTGATCATCCTATGGTTTATGAATAAGATACATCAACATGAACTTGTGTTTAGTTAGCTGAAAGCTTGAAACCTTGGGCTGATTTGCAGATAGTGCCTTGTTAAATTGGGTTTTGTGTTTATGGTTATTACACAACCATTTTGTTGTTTTCCATATCAGAGGATGTGCTAACAACGTTGTTGAATCATGTAGTGAAACCCACAATGTGCATGCCCACCAGTATCTTTAGGGTCCAATTGGTGGAAGCCCTTCTTTTTGGCTATTAAAGTACAATAAAGTTAACAGAAAATGTACATTTTTAGTCAAAGAAAAATGATATATTTTGATGAAAATGTCTCTTATGAATTTTATTCTATCTTGGGAAATATTTTTGGATATTTCTCTTGTTGGTTTTCTGACTATTGGGCTTAGTCAACAGTCATTATATCGTGCATTTTGTGTCTTGCCCTACCCAAAATGACGTCGTTTTAGTGCATTGTCCAAAACAAAGAGTCAACCATATCCGAGAGGTAGTATAAGGTTTAAGGTTCGAAGAGTTAACCTTGTTAATCATTCAAAACGGATTGGTCGAGACATTCTCTAAGTCAACAGTTCGAAACCTTTATATCTTAGGTGAATGTGTCCAAGGCAAAGTGAGTCATAGGAACACATCCCAAGAAAGATATTTCCTTAAAAGCCAAGACATTTTGTACAGAACAAAAAGATATGTTCAGCGCAAAATAAGTCACCAACGGTTGAAAAATCTAACAAGTCACCTACCCTCTATATTACCTGTTGGTCTCTACACGTTGGTCAATAGCCGGTCTCTACACATTGGTCAATAGCCGTTTGAAATTGGTTTCCCTCTAGCGGAACTATTTCAACGCGCCTATAAATATCCTCTTCCAAGACTGAAGAAGGGGCTAGAAAAAAAAGTTTCTTAGTAATCCAAAGCTTTCACCAGTTCGTGAGAAAGAGAGACAAAGCTTAAAAGCAAATATCCGGATTTCAAGAAGCTTGTGTTGCTATCAATCGGCAAAGATCAAGTTATTCATAGCCAAACTCTCTTTGTTAGAGAAAGAAGAACTTTTTCTTCTAAACTTGTATTCTCTACACGGTAGTAGTAAAAAGAAGCGGAATAAACTTAGTGAGGAGTTGAAAAGGTTGGTTTGGTATTCAAGGCTTGAACGTCCGTTATTGTACTAAAGGACTAGTGCAACCCTCCTAAAGGACTAGTGCAACACTCATAGGAATTCTAAGGAGATTAGTGGAGTAGGCTGAGTTGGCCGAACCACTATAAAAACTCTCTATATCTCTTTACTTTCTTTCTTACTGCTTTCATTGCATTTAATCAAGAATTAAACCTAACATCTTATAAGAACAAATTTATGTGCAATTAAACTTTAAAAGGGTTAATACAATTTTTGATGTGAATACTCTCAAAACGTTAAAGTTATTTCTCAGGTACTTTACTGAATCGTAAAAATTTTCAAAAATTATACAAGTCTATTCATCCCCTCTAGACTTGTATCCTAACCCTCACCGGGACCAACAAGTGGTATTAGAGCAGTTATGTTGAATGATAAACACTTTGTGTATACTGTATGGTGATCTCTCTTGAAAATTCAAAAGTCTTTTTTTCACTTGCAAGTATTTTCCTTGATAATATGGATCATCATCTTTCCAAAAATTCGTTGTTCAACATAAACAAGTTTGATGATTGGAAGGTGTATATGTAGGCGGTAGGCGCACATATCGGCTCTGCACGACGAGATGTGGGAGGTCGTGACAGAAGGTCTTGTCTAGATAATGATGGTGAATGCTCATGCAGCAGCCCAAGGATGGGACGCTCTAGAATATGTCGTAAAATAGAGGCACGCATGGACGTCGGAGAACCGAACAAGGAACAACTTGGACAACATAGCCAAGGACATCTTGTTCAAGACTGTCGATGAGACGTTATTCCCTAGAATCAAGAAGTGAAAATCCGCAAAGGAAATCTGGGAGGTGCTCATTCAGATCGGTGAAAGTGATGAACAAGAGAAGGAGAACAAGCTTACCATTGCTATGAAGAAGTTTGAGGACTTCTGAATGGTTAATGGTGAGAGCATAGCCGAGATGGAGACTCAGTTTATGAAACTCCTCAGCGAGGTAGTTGATCTGGAAAAGGAGTTATCATAGAAGGAGATTAACCTTAAGGTTCTCCATGGACTTCCAAAGTCATGGGAGTTGAAGGTTATAGCCATGCGTGACCATCGTGACTTCAAGGCTATCCAGACATCTCAAATCTTTAGTGATTTGAAAGCTTATGAGTTTGAGAGGGAATTGAAGGGTGATGAAGAGGTACCAAGAACCGCAGTGTTGGTTGCTGACCAACAACCATCCACTTCATCCAGGTCAAACTTTAACCTCTCTGATTTTTAATCTGATGAACAGTTTGCTATGTTTGTCAGGAAGTTAAGCGCTTCATGAGGAAGAACAATATCCAAGGAACTCCATTCACACCATTTTCCTCAAATCAAAGACACTCTAAGAGGTCAAGTGCCTTGAAGAGTAAGGGTTCCGAGGAGTTGCATGTATTGTGCTACAACTGTAGAAAATCAGAACATACAAAGTGGATTGTCCCTACCCGGTTTGTGAGAAAGCATTAAGACCAACCGAAGAGTACCAATTTGAGGAATGCTCCTAGTGAGACGAGTGGTAGAAGCTCACACAACCACTCGAAGAGTCACTCGAAGGGTGACAGAAAGGGGAAATCTCTTGTGACTAAAGAGTCAGTCGAGAAGGCAATTAATGACTCGTGCTCCTCTAGCTCAAGTCGCTAGTTGAAAAATCACTATAGTCGATGATCATTTTGGGTATTAACTCATTCATCATTAGTGGGAATGTGAAGAACATGTTGATGCATAGGCCATTTGGACCAGATTACTAATAAGTCTATGCTCTAAATTTGAGACGATTATATCATTTGTTTCAACACTCTTAAATATGCAAATTTGGAGAAATTTGTTTGCTATTATGTTTACATTCTTATCCTTAAACTTAATGCCTATTAAATGAATATTTAATCGAAGAACCAAATCTTTAACAAAATCAATAGTCAAATGATCGTTTATAATTAAATTAAAAATCGAGAATAAAATTGATAAATGTCAATAGTCAAGTGATATTCTTAAAATAATTTTTTTAATTACATGGAAAATGTTTTAATTTAACTTATATTAATTACGTCGATTACCAGGACTATGTGGTCTAATGATATCCGGGTTGGCTTCCATTTGGAAGATTATGAGTTCAAGCCTCAGTGGAGGCGTTATTGGTTCTTTGTATTTCAGTAGGTGAGAAAGTGTATATGAACAGATTGGTTACTTAATTTTTTTTATTTTTTTTTAAAAGAGTATTCCAAGCGATAGTTCCTCCATTATTGAGATTTTTCAAAATTAGTCCATGTCTTTTTAATTTGGAAAAGAAAAAAACATTGGACATCAGATTTGTTCCAGCATTGCTTCGTTAACCATCGATTTAAGTATAGGGGTAAAATGGTCATCTCCCTCTCCCTCATCTAAAGTGGGTAAGCTTGACAGTTTTTGTAGATTTTGCGTCCAAGGGAGGTCCTTGACAACGACATCTAGGTTGAAAATGGAGTAGCTGTCGGTGTCTTGGTGTCGGTGCAGGGCCGGCGGATGGTTGCTCCGGCTTGGGAGTTTTTTCTTGCGATGTCGTTACGGATTGAGATCTCAAGATTGGATTAAATACCTCACAGCTGCCTTCTCCGGTCTGTCCCCGGCAGGCAATCTACTCTCGTATTTATCAATCTATCTCCGTATTTGATTCGTTCCA
Organism: Ipomoea purpurea; assembly: GCA_009835305.1. Classification (NCBI taxonomy): domain Eukaryota; kingdom Viridiplantae; phylum Streptophyta; class Magnoliopsida; order Solanales; family Convolvulaceae; genus Ipomoea; species Ipomoea purpurea. Next base: position 51,993 of record VALG01016849.1, read on the forward strand.
GCAGATGTTCGAGCCATGATCCTGACAGGATAGACAAGAACATTCTAGTCCAACTAATCTTATTTCGTTTTTAGTTTTGACTCTTAACTTACAATGCAGAAGTAATATGAAGGCATGCCCATTAGTTCTAGAAGCCTGTCAAAACGGGCCAGCCGGCCATATGTGCTGGCCCGGAGTTCAACTGGAAAGGACCGGACGGGCGGCTGTTTCCCACGGGTTGGATTTTCCCAACCAACCCGTGTGAGCGGGCTAAACGGGCCAGCCCGTCAAGCCCGTTTTGTTTTTACAATGAAAAGATATTATTGTTGTATTGCTTAGGAATTGAACCCATAACCTCTAAGTTAGTAGCCAGAGACTATTCAATCAACCACATTGAACACAATGAATACAATATGTATATTTATATATAATACCAAATAGTTAGTAACATATAACATATACACTATAAAATTAAATTTTAATTTTTTAATATGTAATTATAATTTATTTAAATATTTTAATATAATAATATTTTACATGTAATATTTTTTATTTTGTATTATAATAACTATTAAGTTATATAAGTTTATAAAAATATAATTTATTACTCATGTAATCCTTATAATAATAATGCTTGCTGAATAATGTAAAAGATATATAATTATATTAAAATGTTCAACATGTATTCTTAGCATAGTTGGTTCAATATTAATAATATTTGATATTATGTAAAGGTCCAAGGGGTTTAGTCTTGTTCAGCAATAAGTTTTAAATATTAATAAAATACCATTATAGAAACACATTTGGGGGTGGAATGGTGGGGATAATGGTAATAACGGTTCGACCCGTGACCCATGGGGCAACTCGTATAACCCGTACTCCCACGGGTACACGGGACGGGTTAAAATCCTCAACCACCCGTGTAAAATACGGGTAACGGGCCCAAACCCGACGAGTTGGCCATTTTGACAGCTCCTACAGTAGTTTCTATCAGGCCATTGCCATCTCCACATAAAGTAGTTTCTGTTGAAAATGACTTATTGTATTTTTTCAAGATTTGTTTAATTATTTGTGTGCTTCATCAAATTTATACAGATAAATGTCCACCTCCCCCAACACCTGAATACAACATAAATAATTTGCAGTGGTCGAAAACTTAATTAGAGGCGTACCTGAACTTTGGAGATGTGGATGCGGGTTTGGTTAGTGAGTCTCTGGTTGAAAACAGCTCCTGGAAGCGGATTGTATCGTATATGTCCATGAATTTGAAAGAGTTCTGGGCAGAGTGTTTCGCCATCGAAATCGCGCCGGAAGTCGATGAGCAGAATCGCCACCGACGAACGAAATTGCTGAAAACATTGAGGGAAAAGGACGGTTGTTCCCAAGAAAATGGGCGGTCTCCGACCTCCTGGGCACAAATCTAAAAACAAAGTCAATGTTTTAATTTTTAAAGAGATGAAGGAAGAGGAATTGTCCTTCTAACCCCCTATAACTCAATGCAGAACAAATCTGATAGTCGAGAGTCTGTTGTTAAATTAAAAAACGAGAAATTAATTTTTAAAAAAGTACAATATCGGAGGACCATTTGTTGGTAAATTAACTCTTTTGAAAACATTACATCGATTTAATCTTGTAAGTCCTTGTAACGCTAGTTGTTCTCCCTCAAAGGAGGTATATACCAACGCGGTGTAAATTCTCCCGGTCGCCGTCTACGCGGCTACGCGGGACTAATCCTTCATTCCTTCTGTTCATCCTTAGATTTAACCATATTTTAATTTTAATCATTGTTTTTAATATGTAATCCATTGACTTAATCCTCCATGCTTTTTAAAAGCATATACTTTCAGTTTTTTTCTTGATCAAATTCAATCCTCGCCTTCTCTTTCACTATATGTAACTGCAATCTTTCTACACTACTCATCCAATTCGACCCTTAATTCTTCTATTACGAGCACATAGTTCTGATCTTTTCATTTGTTGATCATAGTTTAGTTTGATTCTCCACACCTCAACCCAATCCTTATTTTTACGTTTCACTTGGTGTAAATAAATGGAAGCAGAAGCTAGAACCCAAGAATCCGGCATTTCATCGGTGCCCAGATTTTTTTACCATGCTTTCTTGAGTTTCAGAGGCGAAGACACTCGAAAACTTCACCGATCACCTCTACACTGCCCTAATCAACGCCGGAATCAGAACTTTCCGGGACGATGACGAGATATGGCCGGGGCGAGAATATCGACGCGGAGCTGCGGAGGGGGATCCGAGAATCGCGATCTCGATTGTAGTCTTCTCAAAAGACTACGCATCTTCCAGGTGGTGTCTCGACGAGCTTTTGACTATTCTGGGGAGGAGGAAGAGTGAAGGGCATGCGGTTTTCCCCATTTTTTACAGCGTGGGAAGGGCGGATGTGGAGGAGCAAAGCGGGAGCTTCGCGGCGGCGTTTGAGAGGCACGCAAAGAGGGAGAATATGGAGGTGAAAGAAGGAAGGGTGGAGTGGAAAGGAAAGGTGGAGAATGGAGAGAAGCTCTCAGAGAAGTTGCAGGATTGCAAGGAATGGTTTTGCAGGAAGAAATGTGATGGGTAAGTTTGCTAATTATATCATCAAATCTCTTCATCTTTTTGCCAAATTGTTTATCTTTACAATGTTATTCTCTAGAACTAGTGCTGAAGGAAAACAATAGTATAATATTTCCTTAAATACTCATATTAGTAGGCTCTGTGATTCACTGGAGACTGGAGAAGTGAGTTTCTTGTGTTAGAAGATTAAAGTTGCCCATTAAAGATTGTTAGGATTGACTCTATGCCAAGTAATATTAGGCTTTCATCACTTTACTCATAATGTTAGGTATGTTATGTACTCCCCCTTGCCCATAAATTATCCGATTTGACTAGATGAATATATTTAGAAGAGTATTGACAAAGTGCCCGAAGAGGCTTAGCTTACTGGTTCGTAGATAGTAATTTGGGAGAAGAGACCAAGATTGGAAACTCGGTAGCAGCAGTGTTGGATTGTGCCCAAAGTGGGCAGATCTCCGGCATTTGGCCCTGTCTGTTGAGTCCACTGAGTTACCGTGAATTTGTTTAACTAGTACTTTTGATTGCAAATTGTAATAACTAGTACCTTTTGATTTTTCTATATTTGAACTGCAAATAGGCATGAGGCAGAGTTCATACCAAAAAATCATCAGGGAGATTGTAAAGAAACTGAATCGTACAGTACTAAGTGTACCTTCATACACAGTTGGACTAGCATCCTCGAGTCGGGAAAATTAACGAGTGGTTACAGGATGAGTCCAGTGATGTTGGGATAGGTGTGATTTGCGGTTTGGGTGGAGTGGGAAAGACTACTGTTGCTAAAGTAGCTTACAACTTGAATTACGATAGATTTGAAGGTAGTTGCTTCCTGGCAAATGTTAGAGAAGCTTCAGAAATACCCAATGGTCAGGTCGGTCTACAAAAACAAATCTTAAAAATTTTGAAAGGAAGAGAGGAAATTATATTTAATACTGATGAAGGGATCATCAAGATCAAAGATGCTATTGGCAATAAAAAAGTTTTTATCGTTTTTGACGATGTAGATCAGTTAGAACTCTTGGATGTGGTAATCGGAGCAAGAGATTGGTTTTCTCGAGGAAGTAAATTATAATTACAACAGGTGTGAGAATCTGTTAAAGGGACACGAAAGGCATTTGCAGTACAAGATAAAGGAACTGGATGATGAAGAGTCGTTAAAACTCTTCAGTAGGTACGCCTTTGGACGAGACGATCCTCTTGAACATCTAATGGAATACTCGGTAAAGGCAATTCGTCACTGTGGCGGGCTTCCTTTAGCTCTTAAAGATCTGGGTTCTTATCTTTCTGGAGAAGCATGGATGTTTGGAGAAGTAAATTAGAGAAGTTGGAAAGAATTCTTCATCACAAGATTCAAAGAAATCTCGAGATAGCTTAAATCCGTTAGATGATTATGACAAGAGATTGTTCGTTCTCATCGCCTGTCATTTTGTGGGAAAGACAGGGACTTTGCAATCACGTTTTAGAAAAATGTGATTTGCACCCGGTAGTTGGAATTCAGAACCTCATTGACATATCCCTCATTACTGTTGATAATGATAATAAGCTAATGATGCCACAATTGATTCAAAACATGGGGAAAGAAATTCTTCGCCAAGATTCTATGGATGATCTATCTAAATTATTGGGTCAATTGGTTTCCTCAACAGAGAATACCGTAAGTTTTGTATTTTTCGCATTTCATTTCCATCTCTGTATGTTAAGTTATCATGACAGTGCCCTTAGTTTGTTCTGCTTGATATTTTTCTGGAACAGGGCAAGGGAGTTGTTAATAGCCAAAAAGGCATATTCTCAAGAATTTGAGGACAATTCAATTCTACCACAAAAGCAATTGGAAGGCGGTTTATGGGAATTTTTTCCCTGCTTCCCAGTCTTCCAAAGTTGTTCCTGCAAAAGTAAGAGATGCTCTTAAATAGTGTAAATTGTGGAGTGCTTCTGTAAGCACAAATTGATAGGAGGCAGGCTTACAGCTAACTGTAACTTAGGACTTAGTATTTTATCAGCTTGGAATTCCTTCTCCTCACTGTATTGTTGTAACTGTAACTGTAACTGTAACTCTACCTTTTACTGGCCTTTCCTAGCTAGGACTAATTCTTGTATCCCTATAAATACATTCATTTACTCTGTAAATATGATTGATCAATAATAAAATTCTTTGTAAAATTATTGTTCTCATTTGGCATCAATAGACCAAATGATCCATGCCTGCCAACCTTGCCGATACCATTGTTGATGCCGTGCCACCGGCGGATGACGCCGACGCAACCTCCTCCTCCTTTTGTATCATCTCAAATATTATATATCTCCACCTGACACCAACAAATACCTACAAACAATCCATCACTTTTTCTCTCTAAAACAAATTATTTATTTTTGAAAACTAACTTGTTCTCTTTCTTCACAGTCAAAATCTCAGTGGTTATGTTGATGGCTTTTTTTCCGTGTCTGACTTCTTATATTCAAGCTCAGATGGTTCCGTTGTAGTCAATCCTGCGGTCCAAAATTGGATCCGTCAGAATTCTTTTATTCTATCATTGTTCATCCTGTCTCTGTCCGATGAAGTTATGTATATTGTTGTTGGATATGCCACATCCCAAACCCTATAGCAAGCTATTGAAGTTGCGTTTAGATCCACCACACATGTATGATTTTTGAGTCTCCTTAGTTAGCTGCAATCTTTGCGCCAAGGGGATTCCATTATCTTGGCAAAGCCAATGTTTAATTGGACTACTTGTAAAAATCGCTCGGCCAATTGGTTTAGATGGGCAGAATCTATACTTGTTTAAAGGTCTTTACCCTGAGTATTGTGCAATGATCTCCTTATTAACCACTAAGGAACCTGTGACAATTGATCAACTAAATGATTATCTCATCACTCATCAGTTCCACGCGAATGACATCCCTTTGCTCGCTTCCCTGGAGCCCACCTACACGTGTCTTATTGTGCATACTCG